>JADLZK010008236.1:0-116896 GCA_015847255.1 Hyparrhenia diplandra | reverse complement strand
GATCCGCCATGACCTTCATCCGAAGGGAGGTGTACCGAGGGCGAAGAGATCACCTTGGTAGAAGATGCGGAACTCGGCACTCCAGGTAGGCGACGCACATGTCCTTGTTGTTCGCGAACATATTGCGACAGCACTGAAGGGTGCCTGCGGTGTCTTTCGATCTTGACATTACGCGAGGCAGCTCGGGCGACGATCTCGGTTGTAGAACCGAGGAGGCGATGGGCGCCGTCGTTCTCGCACCCACTCATTGCCGCCCTTTGGGTGGAGAGCCGTGGCGTGATCGTGGAGGCCGTATGAGGCCAAAAGATGGCGAGAAGCGTCGAGCCCAAGGCAACGTAGTTTGACTCATCCGAAGTCGGGACGCTCGGCACCCGGTTGGGGGATGTTACGCCGCGTGAATGACAAAAGGAGCAGCGAGGCTCGGTCTGGACACGAGGAGTGTGTTGGGGGTTTGGGAATCGCGCCGGGTTGTCGGGCCGGTGAGGAAGAGGAGCTCATGGCGGCGCCCGGATGGAGAGTGGAGAGCAGAATGTCGATCAGGAACACGTGATACCATGTAAGAGAGAATGGACAACCTCGAGTTGCATTCATTCAGAGTGTATGGTTATATACATGAATAGTAACTACCTAGCTAACTCACAATGAAGGACAACCAAGGAACATGAAGACGTTGATCTGCATGATGCATGTTGTCCGCTAACAGCAATGGTCCAAGAAACCAGGAGGTGTGCCAGATCTTCTATTTTTCGTAGACCGTGAGATCAAAACGTCTTCAAAATTGGTAATTGGTAAGGACTTGATGGGACATTGCCGCTCGGCACATGAACATGTCTTTCCCCTTGTGAAGAGAGTATCATGTTCCGTCCACCACACAAGCAGGGCCAGCGGATGGTGGTACACATCTTGTCAGCCACATGTAGAGGTGCAGGATAGCATTGGTTTTGGTTTCTTCTAATATCTCAATCTATCAATATCTGCATCAAAAAGGATAACTGAACTGTTAAGCTTTCAATAGTCACTACTGCAGTATTGTTATATATACCCATCAACCAGACTGCAATATATATATATACACACACTAAGTACTTTGTGTGCTACACCATAAAAGTGGAGTACCTTTGCTTTTTGCATGGCTGTTTGACACTTATTCCGCATGAGCTTTCATGAAACTTAGCATGAAGTCCGCATAAACCAGTATGGATCACATGACAATGGCATACTCAGCACAACTAGAGCAAGGGTTCACAATCATTTTAGCATCAATGTACGTTACCCACAACAAGCAATGCATGTCATCGATCAGTTCATGATAGAAAAATGTCACCACCAACAGTTAAAGATGGAAGATAATATGTTCCTTTTTCTCTTCCAGCTAAGGAATTTCTCAGTCTTTTACGTGTTGGTTTCCATGCACCAGCAAATTCAAGGTTTAGACTCAATACCACTGCCATCGGCTGCATTCCACTCGCACATTGGATTCACCTCCAACAAACATTAGAAAGTCCCCACACATCCATGAAGGATGAGAAAAAGGCTATATTTGATAAAGAGTGTAGCGTGTAAGAGCGGGATATTGCCAAGCTATGCGTCGATCTCTTTTTGGGCCAGCAAGGCGATTTAGCCGGATCATGGGCAAATCAAGAGATCCGAGGTCGGAGATATATATATATATGTGGTTCATGGAGAAAAAGAACGAGAGGGAGTGCCTTTTTGGAAAGCTCTTCCCGGCCGCTGTGGCCGCCTCTAATTCCGTACATGTGGACGCCTCGCTCAGCCCTAACTATGCAGAAAGGTGGACGGTGCATGCATGTGCCAAGATGCGTGTTTGCATGCATGCAGCCGGTTCTTGCATGCACGGTCCCCACCACGCGTCAACTTGCATGCATCCGCACGGCCCCCACCATTAGCTTTATGCAAGTTGGCATGCAGCCAATACATCGCGAGCCTTATAAGCTGAGCTGGCGCATATATGAATTCGTTTCATTTCAGCTATGGGCGCTGGCAATGGCGACTAATTTCTCGCCTTGCCATGCGTACTTGTGTGTGTCAATGTGTGCAAACGTCTTCCTGGGCAGCTGGACTGCCGAACGCAATGGAGATATAGACCACTAGCACCACGCCATCCAGGAACCGCACTAGCCCTGGTGATGTCACAGCAAGGTCAACACGTCCAGTAGCTCCCCTGCCTCCCTCTCCCGGCCAACCAAGCTCGTGTTCCGGGTTCCGGGGTAACAAGCCTTCCTCCAGAGTTGCATTTGAACAAAGTGGTTCAAGTACAGACTAAAACATCGTACATGACAGTGCGACAGGGCTACATAATTGCATTGAACAAAAGTGGTTCGAGTACAGAGCGAAAAACACCAGTTACAGACTCAATTGCCGTGTTTTCACATCCAGAGGGCAACACCATGCTATCGAAGCTTTGCTCACAGTAAAAACAATGTATAATTTGAACCCTGCAGTTATTACATATATATAATCTCAGGCAAAACAACTACTAAAGGGCATGAACCAACCGTTAGAGTTCATCCCTAGGAGATAATTGTTATCAGGCTCCTCACCGATCTGGACTCCTCGTCAGCCGGATCGGATTCTTTCCTCACTCAGATCTGGTGGTGGCCCCTCGCCTTGTGCTCCTCCAGCCTCCGCGATCCATCTTGCGCGTGGGAGGAGAAAGTTGGCCACCGCCGAGGAGGAGGGGTTATCCCTGCACGCCGCCAATAGGAGGCCGTGCTGCCGCTTGAGATGGGGGAGGGCCCAAGTGACAGCAACCGGTGAGCCGGTTTTTTTTATCTCACTAGCCCTGATAAGCTGAGGAAGATGACCATGGAAGACACGAAGAACTATATTTACTAGTATATTGCCCGTCTTCAACGCAAGCGAGGCACATTTCTAGGATTAACGTAGAAATCTTAGCAACGCCATTTTTCGATAGCTTAAGTCACACGGTTGTATATAACCATATATATTATTTTATACATTTTTGTCTTTCAAAATGTCAACTAAGAATTCCATTCTCGTTTTTTAAATGCATCACCTGAAGAAAAAATGAAGTAGTAATGTACGCATAATGATATAGTATAGAATAAGATACGCCGAGATCTCGCTCCTACCGGCTAATGGTGGCGAGGTTCACGCTTGTTGTAATTCATTGCACCAAAGATTGCTAGTGAGCAATGAGCAACGGGAGTACAAGTACGGAACCATAATCGGACGAATCCATCCGCAGCGGCATATCGCCGCTAGCCGCATCTCATCGCTATCCTGGGCTCCCCAACTCGCCATTTGTATAGAACCCCTTTCTAGATAGCCAAAATAAACCCTTTCTACATAGCCAAAATGGCTTATATATCAGGTTCGGATTCCATTATTTTCACACATCAAGATTCAAAGTGTGCTGCAAGCGGGAGGGGCCAGTATACCCGGCATGTGGTGGATGCTTCCCCCTCGGCAGAGGAGGGTCGGACAAGACCTCGCTGCGCAAGCGCCTCACTACTACGGTAAATGAACTTCCGCGGGCGAGCATTTTTATTTTCGGGCGGGCATTAGGTCCGCCACGAGTTAGGGTCACGTTAATCGAACGATTAACCGTGGCTACCTCCATGCCCGCCATGGAAAATCCAAATGCCGTGGCGGAGCATAATGCCCCGCCACGAAAAAATAGAGATATCCGTGGCGACATTTAACAATGCCCGCCATGGTAAAAAAAAAAAATAATAATAAAAAGAAAAATCCAATTCGAAACCCTAACGGGCCTGATGCTGGGCCTCAGGGCAGATTAGGGTTTTCCCTGTCCACGCCATGAGCCGGGGCTGATCGGGGACGCTTGATCCGGCCGAGCTGGGGTCGCCGCCTCTTTGAATCAAGCACCGGAGGCCGGATCCGGCCAAGTTCTTGCCACGCGCCCACGAGCCATGCCGTCGGGAGGAGGAAGGGGAGGGAGGCGCTCGGCAGCGCTCCGGGGAGGAGGCCGCCGCTACAGGATCCCCCGAGCGCCGTCGCGCCTCGCGCGGTACGCCGACGCCCTTGTTGTCCCGGGCTACAGCTCCGCCGACCACGCCTCCGCTGTGGCCGGGTCGAAAGGGGAGGGCGCCGGCGCTCCGGCTCTCGCCGTGCCGGAGTGAGAGAGACCGCCCGCCGTCGCGTCCTTGGTCATTTGCCGCATGCGGCGCCCTTGGCCGGCTACCGCGTCGCGTCCTTGGCCTTGTGCCGAATCACGAGAAAGGAGGGCAGGGAGAGAGTGGGGGAGGCTGGATCGAGGGGAGGGGAAAGGTGAGGAAAGAAGTGAAGTGTTGGTATATATTTGTGGCCATGATTTTTGTGGCGGAGGGCATTGATAAAAGTCCGCCCGCGTTAATCGATTTTCGGTGGCGGACTTTTAACAATGCCGCCCACGAAAATAAAGTGGCCGGGCCGACGTTACAACATCACCGCCCGCGGTTAATGCATTTTTCCGTGGCGGGCATTGCTAACGAGGGCTGCGGGCCAACTATTTTCGTGGCGGTTTTTCTAAATGCCGCCCGCGAAAAAAAATTAAACACCATGCAAGTTCAGTGCATTAGTAGTGCTGTTCGGCCCATTGATCTGAGATCACCTCGGTGTAGGCATAACCTCCGTAGCGTCCATCCGCGACTCTTCGGCGGCCATCCTTGATGGATTCCTTTACCATGGGCAGGTCAGGCCTGAGGTTGGCGTGGTGTGTGATCACGCACGTGGGGATGGTGGCGACAGCGGTGCCTCTTACGGATGGATTCGCCAATAATCTTTTGCTTGTTTCTCTTTCTTTGCCATGATCTAGGGTGTTTCAAATGGGGCAGCAAAAAAGAAAGCAAAAAGCGAAAAAAATCGAAAATGGATATTTATAGAAAGAATAAGAAAAAATTAATGCATATGTCTTGCATGCAGGCGTCAATCAAGCAAAACAACAGCATCGGCAAGGGGAGAATTCAATTTGCATGATTAATTTGCATTGCATGGGGCTGCTGGCAATTGCTGGTTTTTATATTGGACTCTAAAAATAGCAATGTCCGTGCATGCACACAGTTGATTTTTTATTTCTATCTTCGGACAATGGGTGGGCGTGTGAGTTGGGTTCCAGCCAGCGTGATTAAGCGGCTGCACAGCGTCAGACTTTCACTAGAGGATGCTTGGCTGATAAGGTTGACACAACCAATCTTGATCCTTGGATTATGAGTGAGTAAGAAGAAAGCTGAAATTAAAAATGCAGGTGTTAATTTTGAAAGATGTTTTTTCTTGGGTATAATTGTTGTGTGAGGCAAAGTTAGGGCAGGACTCTGGGGGGGCGATTTTGTGTGGGCGTGAAAACAAAACTTGGTGCATTAGTAGGGTAGATAGATGAACATGCAACATTTAACATAGATTGTTATAGCTTCATAAGGAAAATATCTCTGATTTATGAAAATTTTTGTTTCAAACTGAGGAGAAACATGTTTCGGAGTTCATAAGATAAACTTTTGCACCTTAAAAAAATAAGTGGGGTTCTAATAAGGACCCATTTTTAAGGACCCGAATGAGCTTGAGCCATTTTTTGGATGAACCGGAGCAAAACAAAAGTGGCTTTTTATAGTCCTGTCCACTAAATCCCAAATTAAGCCCTCAAAATTTTTATTTGTATGCTAGATTAAAAAAAAGAGGCCCAAATTCACTTCACGCTCCATTGGGAAAAAAAAATAGAGGCCCTATCTTTTCTTGGAGTCCTCTACGCCGACTTCGGCCCTATATACTTAGGTATGGATGCGTAGAGTTGCAAGAGATCTAAATAAAACTCCATCCATCCCTAAATAATTATCTTTTTAAGCTTCCTATGAAATAACTTCAATTAATTTTATATAAAATATATTAATATTTATATTATATAATTAATATTTAAAGATAGAAATGTTACACGTGTTTTTTTTAAAATCTAGTCAAACTAAAGACACCAAAACCCAAAACCTAGAGTACATCTTAAGGTGCTCCAAAGTGGAATGACCCTCAACTCCACATTTTTCTTGGAGCAGAGTTGAAAGTGTTTGACAACCTAGAGCTGGAGTGGAGTTACAAAAGCTAGAGCGAGAGCGATTCAGAACACCCCATACATTCGATAGGGGTACTTAGGTACGGATGCAGAAGTGGACTTACAAGAGATCTAAATAAAACTCCCTCCATATCCCTAAATAATTGTCCTTTTAAGCTTCCTATGAAATAACTTCAATTAATTTTTATATAAAAATATTAATTTTTATATTATATATATAATTAATATTTAAAGACATAAATGTTGGACATATTTTTTATAAATCTAGTCAAACTAAAAGGACACCAAAACTCAAAATCTATACTCCCTCTCCTCTTTTATATATATGTCGCCCGGAAGCATGTCCGTGAGGGAAATACGGGTTTTAGAGACAAACATTTAGAGACGCAGAGGGAGTACTTATTAAGAGAGACTGAGGTAGCATATAGTGAATGCCTCAATGGAATAACATTTATAGCCTGTAAACTTTGTTAACCTTGGAGATAATATATGGTGACGAGGAGTAGAATATTTAAGGATATATATCAGTGAAGTAAATTGGGCGGTTTTAAATATTCAACGAGTCTAAAAATTCGATTTTTCGGGAACCTATCACTTGTTCCCCAGCCACCCATTCGCCCTCCTCCTCACCGGGTCACTTTCGCCGCCCGGTCCAGCCGCCGAGCACACCCACTGCCGCCAGCCACCAGGCACCACGAAAGCAGCCTCCGCAAGGGTCCAACGGCGGGTCGGGGCGACTCCAGCAGCACGGGCGGCAGGGCGACTCAAGGCCCCACACGCGGGCGGCGCAGCGCGGCACTCGCCGCCCCCGAGGCGGCGTCCGCCCACATCCCTCAAGCGGAGGCAAACACATCCTACCCCAGTGGGAGGAAGCACATCTTCCTCTGGCTATACGTGCAAGGTCTGATTCAGTTTATTGGAAAATTGGAATCTTTCTCGGCTAATCTTTGATTCGGATTCGTTCAATCATCAAGTCGAATCCGAGGGGGCTTCGGTTGGTTGGGTTTATGATCTGCATATATATGAAGTATAGCCCAGGAGGTTGCCCTCGGTGTGCTCTTCCCAAAAGTTGCAGAGACAGAGATACAGTTTTGGCACAGGCAAGAGAGCAGAGACAGAGATCCAGTTTTGGCAAGATGTGGAGCACAGATGGTACCATGAACCTTCACTGTCAGTGGCGTCAGATCCTGCGAGCTTTGCTCAATGTCTTTGTGTCGACATTAACCCCCAATTTACTGAAGATGTTCCAGAGAGAATTGGATGAACTTGTTCTTCAACCAGTCATGGAGGCAGTTATTGTGGGCACTGAATTGCCGGGGCTGCCGCGGGATGTCCTGATGGATATCTTTGCTCTCTTGGATATCCCTGACCTTGTGCGTGCAGGATCAGTCTGCACCTCGTGGCACGCCGCCTACACCAGTCTGTGCAGCACTACTGAACATTGTTCACTAACACCAGCCACGCCATGCCTCCTCTACACATCCGAATCCGCCGGCGCCAGGGCCATCGTATTGGCTAGCTATTGTTGATTTGTTTTGGCTAGCTATTGTTGATTAGTGTTTTGTGTTTCCGAGATACATTATTTGCAAATACTGATCAAGCTATGAAACCTTCTCCTATGGACCCAGTGATGCCATCGTACTGAAAATTGGCCACTTTGGGTTTGCGTTTGCCAGGTGACAGCAGCACCCCCCAACCCCCCGGGACGATGTTTCCCACTTAATGTTCCCCATGTATCCAACTAATTGGGCTTCCTTACTCCTCTGTATGCAGGCTATGGGCAAACAGAAGGGTTTGTTTCCTGTTGGATGCGCTCCTACTCTCCTTTGTGGTTGGATTAGGTTGACAACATAATTCTCCCAAGTCAGGGCGAGGCATCATATCCTCTTTAGCGAAGGGGCAGAACAAGCTCAGGTGGAGGCCAGATTCTAAAGGTCCGTCACACATAATACAGTGGACAACCAGCAATCATGCTGTGAGGATTTTATATTAAAAAAATCATGCTGAATCTTTGATTTGCTCTAGGTGGGGTCGCGCATCGGATTGTTGGAAAGCCAGTTCAGCATCTCGAGTCAGCTAGGACCTTCAGTGACACCGCCCCCGATAACACAACATTTGTACCCTTGAGATTCACCTTCTTAGTCGTCCTCAGAAAACAGAGCTTCTACAAGCAAGACATGACATACCAGATCACCTCCATCATAGCAAGCCATGGCAGATAACGGCGCATTACCATATGTTCAGCTTGTGACTCTGAATCTTTTTGTAATTTCAAACATATAAGCTTTGCTTTAAAAATTTTTGTCAGCTATGTTAGGAATAATGTTATTGATGTGTGTTAAAAAGAGTTTGTAGTCTTTAAACATCTGAATGCTATTTTGTGTTTGTGCTTATATATCCTCAGTCACAATTAATTGTTCTTTACTACCCTATAATCTTTTTTTTTTCTGGGAGCAGTACCTATCTTGTCCGACAGTCAAATGCAAGACTCAAAAGAATCTGATCCATATCTGTTTCATTCATCAACTATTCTGTCCATATTCTACAAATCAAGCAGGTAGCTAGAGAACATAACCATGTTGCCTCGTAAGGTGCGCCACCAAAATCTGTCCCTCTGGGGCAGATTATAGGCACGCAGTATCGGCAACGCCTTTTGAATCCAACGAAACCTGACCAATCTGCCGGGCGTATAATAGGCATGAGTATCGGGCAGCGCCTTTGAATCAAACGAAACCCGACAGTCTTCGCAAAGTGAAGACGTGCCCGTGTGAGCGCGGTGATAACTCTTTCCGACCTACCTTGAAGATTTTGATCTTGTTGTTGCCTTGGACCGTCCCGTAGAAGATTGCGTAGGGGCGAGCCGTGTCGGAATCCTCAGCTTCATTGCCATCCTCAAAGAGCTGGTTCAGCTTCATTGCCATCCTCAACGATGCCCACGCCGACCCGAGTTCTTGGGCGCGTCGTCAGTCCACGTCCGCCGCTTCGCCGGCGTTCGGGAAGCCGCCTCCCCGATTCTTGGCGCCGCGCCCGGGTGGAGGCGTAGTAGACGCGTCTTCCTCGCCGGTCGTCGGCGGAGGCGTTGTAGACGCCGAGGAGAGGTGCGGGCGAAGAGAGGTGCTTTCGCGGCAATCGCGGCGCGAACCCCACCGCAGTTTCCCGTGCAAGAGTGTGGGGAGGTGCATGATAGCATTGGTTTGGTTTCTTCTAATATCTCAATCTTGCAATATTTGCATCAAAAGGATCATTGAACGGTTAAGCTTTCAATAGTCACTACTGTAGTGTTGTTATATATATCCATCAACCAGACTAGAATATATATACACTAAGTCCTTCGTGGTACACCATCGAAGTGGATTGCTTCTTGCATGACTGTTTGGCACTTATTTCGCATGAGTTTTAATGAAACTTAGCATGAAGCCCGCACAAACCAATATGGAACACATGATGAGTTCAATCTAACCTCAGGCACAATTGTGCTAGAGCCACTCTGGAGACACATCAATGAGAAAGCTTTTTTGTATTCTATCTTGCTCTTGAAGTAATAAAGAACTTGCTACATAGATAGCAAAACACTGACAAGCATTGCCAACTTACCATATTGCTGAAGGACCCTCACCGCCCATGCACTTAATCCACATCTAGCAACTTTCACATATATCACAAGGGTATCCTTGTCCTTGATATCCTACTAAGACGTTTATGGGACCATAAGCATCAGATGAGCAGGGACATTAGTATTGCCTCATGATGGCACTTAAAGAATTAACATTGGTCAAGTGGTTATCAGCTATTGGAATTTTGGTTAATTTTTTTTCATTGAAAACTCTAAAACTTAGTGAAAGTAAAAAAAAATGCTTCAAATTAGTCAACAGGTTTCACTTTTTCCTTGACTACAAAATTGTATCCTATACTGGAATTTTATTTGAGCGAAAATATTAAGGAAAATAACATATACATGAACCACAAGGGTGGTAAACGTAGGAATCTTCAAATAAAAAAATGGAATATTTATGCTTAGTACGGATCAGGAGAGAAATTATGAACAACCAATCTACTATGCTATCTATTTGTGCTCCAGGTAATTTAAGAATGGTTAACTTAGTCAATAGAATGAAATCGATTTCTAAGGGTGGTGTTCTTAAGTCACAGTCCTTAGAAATCACTGATTTTTAGAGACGGTTGACATATACAACCATCCCTAAAATCATATTTTCAGAAGCTGTTCTCATAAACAAGTCTTTAAAAATCACTATTTTTTTAGTGATGGTTTACTTAATAGAATTGCTCCTAAGAGTTTATAAGTTACATTGCTCCTTGGGATAGTTACAAACGCTTTGCTAAGTAATTCGTTTTAAAATAAAATAAAAGGTGTCAGTAAAAACTATTTGTGTATGGACGTTTCTTCTCAAAAGCATGACACCTGAGGCCCAGGGTGCTGGCCAAAGCTGGCCGCCAATCACCCCTTCGAGCATATCACTATCACGGATGTGTTGTCTGTCTCTTGATGGATTTTAAGTGTAGGGCTAGCTATCTCTCCCTTTGTACAGGGGCGATAGGATAAAAAGAGCTCAGCATCTATGCTACCTAACTAGCTACAAATGATCTTTTACTCTTATAAAAGAAAACACTACCCTATTTCTATGTGATTCCATAAGGCCACATCACCGCCAGCTCCACCTAGTCACTTAAGTATAAACACTACTACTATCCAATCGGCATCACGCAGTTGTAGCCCGCATCTCTCCTCATCAGCATTCCACGATGAGATTCGCGGCTCTGTCGGTGTTCATCGCCGAGCCTCGGGATGACAGCGCCACTGAATTACGGATGGTCGCAAAAACGTGTTTCAGTGTTGTTCAGCAGTATATGCTTGGGAGGCGCCATTTTTTGTTTCTTGCTTTTTCTTTGCCGCCGTCCGCCGTCGTTGGGTCGCGGGCTCGCCCGTGTGACAGTGTGCGCGAAGTTGCATTGTAAACACCTATTTCTCTTAAAGTCCTAATGAAAGACACGTTCTAGAAAAACAATGATTGTGAACTCTGTTTGTTGTGTCGAAGTATGTTATCATGTGTTCCATACTGGTTCATGCCAGCTTCATGTTAAGGCTAGTTAAATCTCATGTTAAGTTCATGAAAGCTCATGTATAAGTGCCAAACAACCATGTAAGAGGGTCTTTAGCGCTTTAGTGGTGCACCAAATGAGGACTTTGTGTATATTGCAGCCTGGTTGTGGATATATAGAACAACACCGTTGTATATATAGTGGCTAGGTAAAGCTTAACAGTTCAGTGATGCTATTGATGTTGATATGGCTAATTTGAGATATTAGAAGAAACCAAACCAAATTGGCGCCACCACCGAGAACGAGGCTCACCGCCGGGCGGGGAATGCCTCCCACGGCCGACGGGCGATATGTCAAGAATCGGGAGGCGGCTTCCCCAACGCCGACGAGTGGCAAGAACCATGGACTCAACGACGCGTCAAGAACTCCATCGCGATCACGCGTCCCGAATGGCGCCGCCATAAACAACAGCGGCGAAGACGGCGGGGAGTCGGGTCCGACGCCGGGCGCATTCGGAGGTGGACGGCGGCGCCACCATCGAACGCAGGTAATGACTTCCACGACACCGGCGAGAACTGCGGGCCGACCTCGTCTTCCCCCATCGACGGGCTGCCAAGAATCGGGGCTCCCAAATGGACCGACTTCGTCTTCACCCCCAGCGCGGAAAGCCTCGTTCGGTTCGCCAAATTCTGTTGGGAACGATCCAAGGTGTTCAAAGATAACAAAGATCTCGAAGTCACGCCACATCGCGATTGCCGCCGGATGCACCGTGGGTCGCCTGTTCCCGTGAACAGAAGGGCTACCCGTGCTCTTGGCGCCGTATATGAAGCCGGGAGCCACCACCGCTTCCTACACGTAAGCACCGTCTTTGGTGGCATAACCTGCTTGGAGAAGCAAGGTTACGCCATCTAGATTTGTTCGGTTGTTGGCAAGATGTGTCAGTTAGTGTAGTTCTGCACTATACCAGTTCATTAGTTTGATCTTGTATGCTTTATTTTGTAGTGTCTGAACGATTGAATTGGATTGGAAGAAGGGAGTGTACTCATTCTCAAGGCTGTTCTATGCTCATTAGTTTTGTTTGTCCATGAAAACTAGAAGTAGATGTCTGACAAATACGGAATATAGTGATTATCTGAAAGAAGTCTGTTTACATGACAAATACGAGTATAGTGATTATCTTGGTGTTGCTTCACAGTGGAGCCGGCAATTGAAGGTTATTGTCAGATTTTGAACTTGGATAACTCCTAAAAGTTTGGTTTAATCTCAGCTCCTTCTACCGGTGTCCATTGGTTGTTGTCTGTGCTGTGATGGATCCTAGCAGGGCATTTAACTTTTTGTTGTTTGTCTCTTACAATTTGGTCAGGCTTAGTAGCCCGCTGTTTAGTTCATTTCTAACTAAAGTGAGAATTGAGTTGATATCCTCTTTAATTGAAGCATCTCTGAGTTTGTCACAGCGCTATATGCAATGTCGGATCGTACCTGTCATATGGTACTTGTTAAATCTTTTTATTTTAAGAATCTAATATTGACGTTTTGTTGTCTTCATATGCATCTTTGAAATGAACCCGTAGTGTTAGCACGGACATTATACTAGTGTAGAATATAGATGAAACCTTGGATTTCGAAGAAACATCATATATGGTGTGTGAGAATTAACTGCAACATATCAGCCTCAAGTAACCCGACGTTACTAGACATGGGAGCATTATGTTGTCACCCTAATCCGACCGCAGGAGAGCAGGAGCGCATCAAACATGCTAACACTAAATATTCACACACACAGGCTACAATAGACGCAGATAAATCTGATCATACTAAATTCAGCTTTTATAATAAGTACAAGACATTTTCAATTCAAAAATAAGTACAGGACATGTGAACATGCATTACAGACTTGATCTTGCAAGGCTAGTGATGTGCAACATAAGTGGATCCCTAATCCAACCAAAAGGAATGTCACGGCTAAATTTCACCTCCGGCACTTGAGCACAACACATTCCAAATTTCGACAGAAGCAAGGCAAAAACACATATAGGAAGATTTTTGAGCCAAATATATGATTTAGGTATGGTTTCACCTTTGCAGATTGGCCACCTCTAATATATCTCTTTGACACCCAGCACCAGCATAGCTGTCGCGGTCATTCCATCGAACACCTCTTGAGCGATCTCCCCAAAAGCAGACCAACACTGACCATCCATGTCGTCCACCACACGAAGCTAAAGCAAGCCAGTATTTTGTCATACTCTGCAGAGTTTTTCATATGGTTTGCGCCTTTAATAGTACTGCAATCCAAAATTTCCAAAGAACTTGTCGGGGTAAGGCCATCTCAGCAAACAAGTGCAGGTTCAACCCTTCTCCGAACATATCATCGGTTGGTGCTTTTCCTGTGAACATCTCCCGAAGTGTAATCCCAAAGCTGTAAGCATCACCTGCAGTGGACACTTGCCCACCTCCTCCTCATTCTGCAAGAACAAAATTCTCGATTTGGTGCTTTTCAAGAACAAAAATTCTCAGTGTGGGTTTGTGTACCTGCAGTGGACAGCTGCATCTAAGTTGTTAAGAATTGAGTATAGTGGACATTACAATTACCCGGAGCAATGTATCCAATGGTTCCTCTAATCCCAATGGAGCTTCCAGTATATGATCTAGATACGCCCATGGATTCACCAATCTGTTTTGAAAGTCCAAAGTCAGCAACATAAGCAGTCCAGTCACTATCAAGGAGGATGTTGTTAGGCTTCAAATCACAATGGATGACCCGATGGCTGACTATTGTTGTGAAGATAATCTATTGCATCAGCGGCATCAACTGCAATATTCAAGAGTTGGATTAAATTTAACCTGTGGAGCTGCTCATCCGTTTGCGATGTAGCCATCTATCCAGTTGTTGTTGGGCATGAACTTCGAATACTAGTGCCCGAAGTCATTGACTCTAGTGTCAACACTAGAGCAGCAGGTAACGATATTGATCAAATTTTGATGTTTCACCTGCCTCAAAGCCTCACATTCTGCCAAGAAACTTCTTGAAGAACCAGATTGTGAAGAGTGAACACTTTGACAGCTACAACAACATTTCATTCTTTGGATGAGACAGGACTACCTTTATATACGTAACCATATTTTTTCCTGCACCTACCAGATTCGGTAGGTGAAAATCCATCAGTAGCTTCAAACAATTCAAGGTAGGAAACTCTTGGATACTTGTCATCCAACCCAATATGGCTATCGGTTTTTGTCTTTTTAGGTGTTATTTTCCACTTCAACAAAAAGAGCACAAACAAAACAATAGAAGAGATATGCATATGATAGTGCCAAAGAATGGGGAGCACAACCCTAAGCAAAGGCATGATGTTGTTTCTTATGTGGCATATCCTAACATGGAGGCAATTCTAGCTCTTGAATGCCTCCACAAAGCCCATCATTTCCAACCATTGAGAATCCAAATGTTAGCAAACACCCCTTGGGTTGGAACCTCACCATCAAGGTTATTAAAGGAGAGGTCTAGTTCAACCAAGTTACTTATGCTATCAAGAACTTTAGGAATCATTCCGCACAAATGATTATCGCCGCATAATTCTTTTTAGACCAATGATATTTCCCAAAATTTGCGGTATTGTTCGTGACAAAGCATTCCTTGTGAGGTTCAAGCAGGCGAGGCCTCTAAGATTACCAAGTGAAGTGGGGATGCTACCCGTGAAGGAGTTGTTCCGCCAAACCAAGGTACACCGACTCGCATCGCCAATTGTAGGCTATTTCTCCGAAAAGTTGTTTTTTTTGACAAATTGAGAGTTTGAATATTTTTAGGCTGCCAACTTGTGGAGGAATCACCCCGATAAGAATTATCGATAGCAATAGATAACTGGTCAAGAACGGAGGCCAAAAATCTCAAGGGGATAAATCCCGTGAGTAGATTGGATGACAAATCCGTGTTAGATAAGTTTTTCAAGTTACCAAGGCTTCTAGAATGGGGCCATCAAGCCTGTTGTTTGACAAGGAAAATCAAGGTACCCTCCCCCCCCTCCTGAGGTTGCCAAAGGAGGATGGTATATTTCCTAACAATTGATTATTTTCCAAAGAATAATGCTTGCGTGATTTGTAAGATGTGCAACATAAGAGGATCACTAATCGAATCAAAAGGAATGCCAAGGCTAAATTCACCTCCTGAACTTGAGCGAGCACATTCCAAATTTGGACAGAGGAAGGCGAAAGCACATATAGGAAAATTTTTGAGCCAAATATATGATTTAGGTAACGATTTCACCTTGGCGGATTGGCCACCTCTAACATATCTCCTCGACACCCAAAGACCAAAGATAGTTGTTCGGTCATTCCATTGAACACCTCTTGAACGCATCTCCCAACAAATAGACCCACACCGACCGGGCCCATGTCGCTCTAGGACACCACACCATGGCTATTGTTGACACCGTTATAGCATAATATTAATAGTCAACTAAACATAAAATAAGGGGCACAAAATGAATATCAACATAGACATTAGTTCCACAAGTTTTGGTGATTTGTATATTTTCGGGGACTAAACAGAAAAGCCTAGAGTTTGCAAAACATATGAAGCATAAACATGTCACAAATATATTCCAAGATAGCACCATTGCAAAGAGCTCCGTCAATACGATCGAAACGGATATATTGTTTGCTATATTTAGAGTCCGTAATCAAAAGAAATTAGTTGCGCAGTAGAGTTCACTAAAACGGTCATAACTTTCTCATACGGACTCCTGCTTTCCTGCAAAATACCAGTCATTACGGCTATCGACGAGACCGACGCACCCACAAAATATGGACTCATAATTCCACAAGGGACTGGCGGCCGCCAGGCCTTTTCTCTCCGGCCGCCAGAGTCCTCGAGCCCGATCCAGCCCATCTTCGGTAGGTCGGTTTGTAACCCACTTTGAGGTTGTATCTACACCGCTGCCAAGGTCGGTTTGATCCAAGGGCTATCATTCATTGCCAAGGGCTATATAAGAAGACCCCCGACCCCTGGGGCCAAACCCTAATTCATTCTATCTCATTATTCATTATCTCTCGCTTGTAGAGGTGTCCCAATGTAAGGATAACCTCTCTCTCGATTAGTGAATTAGAGATAGATTAGAAGAAGATTAGCAATGTAATTAGAAGTAGATTAGACATATAATTAGAAGTAGATTAGATCTAACTTAGATATGATCAAGAGTAAAGGAGAGTTGAACTATACTTTGGTTTTCGGAGATGTCTACAGTTTGGTATGTTTCATATCTTATCTTTGGAAGACTTATGATTCACATATTTATCTTCTCTATTTACTTCCATGTCTTTCATATAATGTTAAGCATAGTTGTTATATTATTGCATGGGATCTCCGCCGTATTGAGGGCTCTAGTTATGCTAGGTAGCTAGAGTTGTAATCTATAGTGTAGACATGGTGTCTATACTATAGGTTACCCTGAGGTTGCGCCCAATCCCACCACTACTAGAATTGACCCTTGGCCAACGCCTATATTTGGTTGCAATATGGCAATTTTGGTTGCAACTGTAATCAATTGCAACTAAGTCTTTTGGTCGACAGATGGTTGCAATTGGAACAATGCAATAACCTCAGGCAACCATTAGATGTGGCGTTGCAATACATTTTGTTATTGCAAGAACAAAAAGCCTATTGCAACCAATACTTGGTTGCAAGAACAAATATTGCAACTAACAAAAAAGCCTAATGCAACTAATACTTGGTTGCAAGAACAAATATTGCAATGATTAGATTAGTTGCCTAAGGTTCTATTGCGATGAAACACTTGGCTGCAATATTTTATGATTGCCACGAACGAATATGTTGCAATAGAAAATTATTGCCACTCCAAAACTACATGGGCATATGGTCATATTACCACAGTGTGATCCATTGCATTACGATGCTTTTGCAACATGTAACATATGGTGGCAATAGATGATGTGGTAATGCAACGAACTAATCTTCGAGGTAATATACGTAGATTGCAACGATTTTGTGTTGGTGGTAATAGAGGTCACAAGCAACAAACAATTGATGGTGGCAATATATGGTATGATAATGCAACAAACTAGTCTTCGAGGTAATATATAGAAGTTGCAAACGAATTTGTGTGGGTGGTGATAGATGGCACATGCAACAAACAATTGTTGGTGGCAATAGATGATATGGTAATGCAACGCATAAAGTTCATTGCAATAATGCATATTGCAACTAACAACATTGGTTGCCTATTATTCTATCGCAACGAGGGAAATTTGAATAGCAGTTTTAAATTATTTTTCATAGCATGCACATCACATATAATAACTGATACATTCATTAATTTAAATTTTGTCTCAAACTAAAGTAACACACAATACCCGTAATTCTTCTTAAAAGAACATGATCACAACTAACAATATAAAGACACCATATTTAACTAAGTTCACAACATTGTTTAGCATATAATAAATCAATCTAAAAATGAGTTCGCTGGTTGCTCCATCGCCCATCAGCTACACCATCATAAATAAGCATCTTTGTAACTTGTCATTCTTGTTGGTGCCGACCATCAACATTAAGCCATAGAAGCTTTCTCTAATTGTTTTGGCTGTCCAAGTTTCTCTGCGATTAATGAAAACATATATGATTAAATTCATGGAGTAATTAGCAATCATAGAACAAGAGCAATTGAGAGCAAACAATTCCAAGCACATTCAGCCCTGGAAAACAGCAGAGACAATAGCATGTTGGAAAACAAGAAGGAACACAGAAATATAGTGGGCAAATGATATAATACCTAGGCATATCACATATATACTGAGAACTTAGAAGGCATTCAAACATGCAAAGAGGGCTGTCACTTGAAATTGTCGAACACTAAGTTAACTAGAAAGCAAACAAACTGCACTTAGTGTGTAAAAATCTGAACATACAAGCCAAAATAAATGTACTAGGACAAATGATTAGTCCCATAAGAAATGCACAATGAAGGAAATGACTGACTAGTGGTTACCTAAGGGCTAAGAAATACAAATTTGACATTATATAACGGTTATATAAAACTTGTCTTGTGTAGATTCAAGATGAGGTAGAAACAGAGATATACGCACTTAGTGTGTATGCCATGAACAAATCAACACACCATCTTGAAAGTATTTACACCTAGAACCATAATTGAGGAGGATTACAAGTGACTAATCTGTTCTATCTACATGCCATCATAATTCAAAGAAATTTAAGCTTATTCCTAGTGCACGGATAGTTGTGGTAGCCCCTGTGGGTGACAAATTGTAAGGCCTTTGTAGCCCACCATGTTCGGATTGGTGTTTTTTCGTAGAGCTTTAGGCAACCTTCTCCCAACTACCTTCTTCCCAAAAATTTCTCGAGAGTTGGAAAGGAACTGTTGCTCCAAAGTGCATTAGTATAATTGCTATCATAGAATCTAAGTAATAGAGAATTACCCAGGAACCTTGATCTCTCCTTTTGACCTCTTGATTAGTTTAGCTACTTTTAGATATCTTAGGTAGGTTATTATTTTATGCATTGACAATTAGTTATCCTTTAACAATTACCCCCTCACTATAGTCTAGTGGTTTCATCGAGTTAGTGGATATATGATTGTGACTTATTAGAATTCTTTAGCCAAAGCTTCCCTGTGGATACGATACTCTAGAATACTCATCGTAGGGAAAAGCTACAATGATAGGTGTTAAATGCGCTTGCAGAATCCTTCATATTCTTTTAGCACTTAACAAATGCCAACAGCTATCCATGTAGCCAAACACCCTCCGGGACGCACCGACCTGCCGGTGGGCCATGGCCGATCACCGCAAGAGTCCTACTTGAACCGTCCAGCCCAAATACGCCAAGCCGGTCTAGCCGCAAAGCGGAGATACCGCCGCAGTACGGCGGAGGCACAAACCATCGGATGGACGATCGGGCAGCCAACAAGAATCCCCGCGGTGTGGCTGTATGGGCGCCGCCCGGCCGTTGTCGCTAGAGCCATAAATGCACTTCCCGAGTATGTAAAACAATGGATAGAGAAAAAAAAAAATCAGAGTAAGTAACCAGGTCCCGAGCATATATATAGCTTGACACCCCTATACCCTTGTATAGAAGACCACAACGTGATCAGGCGATTCGTTATGCGAGCAAGATTGACTAGCGCCAACCTATTTTGACTCGTGTTTTGCTTCGAATGAATTTGATAGAAAAAATATCTATAGCATAAAAAATATCTATAACAAGGACCAAGCAGCACTCAATCATGGGATGAACTTTTTTTTCAATCGTTTATGAAAAGTACATGACAACTATAGCATAGGGAAAGGGATATGAAGAAATTCACATAGCGAAACATCTTGATATCTACTGTAATTATGCACCGGCACACTCATTCTCCGGGGGATTTGGAACCCGGCCACTCATACCGTGTTAATGAGCTCCTCTTTGACCTGCATGATTGAAGACCGAGCCTGTAACGAGGGCGAAAAAAGACCACCTGGATTGTTAATAGAAACTCTGCGGTTGTTCAAAATTTATCCCTTACATGTATTACCGGATCCTATCACCATTGAGCTATAAGTCCATGTCCAAATGAGGGAGGGGGGGCAAAGTGTCAACGCCGGGGCAGCGCAAGGCGGCGGTCTCGGGTCCCTCCCAGGCAAGTGAGTGGGCAGCGCCAATGCAGCTCCGGTCGCCGCCGTGTGTGTGGTGAGCCCCTGGTGTCCCATGCCGGGCGTGGTGTGGCGGAGGACCTCGTCTTCAACACCCATCACCACCGGCACGGGGGTAGCTCTCAAGGCCGCTGGTCATCGTGGAGAGAGGCCGTGAAGGAGATCGGGTGTCGGCCTGCACACCTCTCAAGACCGGGTGGGAACTCGTGAGTCGGTACCCGCCGCCGCGGGTTGGAGAAGTGTCCCCCGCCTCGCCCACGCATTAGGGGCTTCTTGCCGGCCACCGGGTCGCCGTCCACAAGAGGAGCCCCCGCTCTCGCCGTGGGACCCGCTTGTGGAGGACGCCGCTATCCGCGGGGATCCCGGAGTAGTCGTCGTGTCGTGGGGTGGTGGAGGACCTCGCCTTGGCAACCCCCCCGACTCACGACGCTGCTCCAAAGAAGGCGCTTGGTCGCCGCCGGGTGGTGTCCCCCCCGGTGGTGGTAGCCACCGGTCCGCCGAAAGGCGGAGGACTCGCTCCTCAACACCCTCCTCCGTCTCGCGTATGCCGCCGCTCTAGGTCATCGTCTCGAAAGTGTCCCTCAGCGGTGGTGGTCGAGGCGTAGGAAGAGGTGGAGGACCCCGTCCTCGACACCCTCTCTATCTGCGGCGTGGCACCCCAAGGAGGACCGCGGGTCGTGGTCTAGGGGTGCCTCCCGGAGGTGTGCGCCATGGTGATGCGAGGTTCCCTGTCCCAGAGCCCCTCGAGTGCGTGGCCGAGTGCCGAGGTCCGGCTGACGGGCCGCCACTCCGCGTCGTGGTGCCGGCCGCCGCCGGCGCCGGCGCCGAGGTCCGGCAAGTGGTGTCCTGGCAGCTGCGGGGCGACGCCCGCCGCCACGATGGGTGCCCCCGCTTGTCCCCTTCATCTAGCCTGCCCCGAACGGGCGGTTGGTGCTCGGTGCTAAAGCACATGTGGGCCGCCTATAACCCGATGGCGGCACTCCCGGATCCGCCGGGGCGGTGTTCGCCACCCACCGATGCCCATGCCCGTTGCAATTGTCAAGGTCGGGCATCGGGGATCCTGGCCGCAGGAAAAGGAGTGAACGCGGTGGGACCGGTAAGCGAGCCACCCCGATGTCTCCCCCAGAGTCATCACCTCCTAGTGGTGGTGGCCCCCCACCATGCCCGGTGAAGTCAGCCACGGTCCGGATGTGTATCAGCACCTCGTATCCCATGTTCTTGATCTCGCGAAGGTACTGGAGGGCAACCGGGGCCTCGACGGGCGGGTGGGCCGGCTCGTCGTCCTCGTCCAAGCCCAACAAACAGATCTGCGGGACGAGGGAGGAGTGGGCGGTCCACGCCGTGACCTTGAACAAAGAGAGGTCATCGCCCATTTGGCCGGGCCGTGTCCTCACACCGAACCCAAAGACGAGGGGGATAGGATCCTGGAACCGTGTCCTCACGCCAGGCGTGCGGGGGGATGCCCTCGAGCATCAAGGTGATAGGGAAGAAGAGCTTCCCCTCGACCACATGGCTGAGCTTCGACCATGGGCCGAGGATCAAGACGTTGGTCCCCATAGACAGTGGGGTACAACCGAGGATCCGGTCCATCCGCTCCTTCTCGGAGGTCATGCATGTAAAGGTGGCGATGCGTGACCGGGCTGCCAGCTATTGAGACGCCGGCGGTGGGCCTCTTGCACGCGCGGGTGAGGGGTCTGGTGGCTGCCCGTGCCTGTGTCACCCGCCGCCCGCCCGAAACTCTGCGTGGTCGCTGGGGCGGCACCTCTGCTAGCCCTCCCTTTCGGCCATGGTGGCACGGCGGTGCTTGTCGAGTCGAAGGTGTGCTAGGAGGCGCCTAGCAATGCGGGGCCGAGCCGCTAGTGTGCCGTCGGCCTTGGTTGCGGGTTGTGGCCGAGCCGGTGGTGAGCCGGTCATGGGCATGCCACCTGGGTGGAGGCGGGCGCACCCCGCCATGCGGATCAGCGGGCGCCGCAACCGCCCCACCCGAGGCACCTCGCGCCCCTGGGGGCAGGGCGTGCCCCGGTCGGGCTCCCCCTCTAGAGCGGGGGGCGGTCGCGGGCGCCAACATCGCCGCGTGGTGGCACACCCGGGAGGTCGTGACGGGTCTACCATTAGGGGCCGCCGCCTCCCCGGCGTGGCTCCACCTCTAGAGCAAGGGAAGGCGGCGTGTCATCGTTGCGTGGAAGCAGGTTGAAGCACGGGTGGCCGGATGGTGAGGCGCCGGGTTGGCCGGGTTATAGCCGCGACCTCAAGGCCACCGGACTCGGAGTCCCGCCATGGCCGCCCCGCAGGCCATGCGGCGGTGCGCCGAGGGGAAGGCCGGAGAAGGCCTCACTTCCTCCTCGCTGCCGGACGCCAACAGCCTCCTCGTCCCAACGCCGCGCCTTGGAGCGGAGGAGGCGGATAGAAGGGGGGCGCCGCCGAGAGAGGGTGTACCGAATGGGGAGAGGCAGCGCCGTGAGCCATTGACGGCGGCAAAGCAGCTCGACGCCCAGCCGCCGCCGGCGAAAGAGCCCCGCCGGTCTTCATGAGCCCCTGGAAGACCGTGGGGGAGGGGGTGCCGGAGTCGCGGGGACGCCCGTGCGTGGGTGGCCGGCCGCCGAGAGGGAAGGCCGCACCGGCGAGGAGCGGCGGGCGGAAAGGCCCAGCGCGACGGTGACCGATCTCCTCCGTCTGTGGCCGGTCGCGAGGGACGAGCCGGGCGCTTTGAACCGACGACCGCTGGGAGGGGCATCTGGATCTACCGCTGGAGGTGAGGGCGAGCTAGCGGCCGCGGAGGGCGGCCGACGGCGTGTGGCGGCGGCGGGGGTGTCGAGTCGCCCTCATGCCGGGCCTGTCGGAGCCACGCAACCAAAGGACCTAATAGCAGCTATTGTTGGCTAACTCTAAGTTTTCAACTCATGTAATACGATGAGTCTACAAAACACCGAAGTACACTACTACAAACATGATTTTGTATGGTGGTGCCTTTCATTAACCGAGGTGTTTATAAATTCCAACCGCCTTGATTAGTGTCTGGCGATTAACGGAGGCAGATGTTTGCAATAATAATCAAAGTGGTCCTAATTAATTGCCTTGCAAAACTAATTTACGGAAATGCTTTCCTAAAATATATTTCCAGAGGTTGGCCTCCAAAAATACCTCTGTTTTTTAGAGGTGGACCACTTATAAGGTCTGTCCCCGTTAATGTGTCTGAGCCCAGTCATAGTTCATCTCGGCCCATGTTGGCTCAACAACAACGTCACGATATATATATATATATGGATGAAACCCCAGCCCATTTTGTCTCCCTCGCTCTCCTCTCCCTCACCCGCTCACCTCGATCCCTCGTTCATCTCTCTCACACGTCTCGACTTGGGCCCTCCCCATCTCGAGTGGCGGCACTGCCTCCTATTAGCGGCGTGCAGGGGCTAAACCCTCCTCCACGGCAGTGGACAACTCTCTCCTCCCACGCGCAAGAAGGATGGTAGAGGTTGGAGGAGAACAAGGCGAGGGGCCACCACCAGATCTAGTGAGGAAGAATCTGATCCGGCGACGAGGAGTCCGGATCCGGTGAGGAGTCTGATAACATTCTCCTAGGGATGAATTCTAAATGTTGGTTCATGCCCTTTAGTAGTTGAGAACTCTAACTGTTGGTTCATGCCCTTTAGTAGTTGAGAACTCTAACCGTTGGTTCATGCCCTTTAGTAGTTGTTTTGACTGAGACTATATATATGTAACTGAAGGGTTCAAATTATATATTGTTTTTTTTTACTGTGAGCAAAGCTTAAATAGCATGGTGTTGCCCTCTGATGTGCAAACACGGCAGTCTGTAACTGGTGTTCTCTGAATGGGATGTTTTGGTCTGTACTCGAAGCACTTTGTTCAATGCAATTATGTAGCCCTATCGTGCTGTCATGTACGATGTTTTGGTCTGTACTCGGACCACTTTGTACAATGCAACTCTCTGGAGGAAGGCCTGTTACCCCCCGGAACACGAGCTTCGTTGGCCAGGAGGGGGGATGCAGGGAGCTACTGGACGTGTTGACCTTGCTGTTCCCTGTCTTCCTGCTGGTGACAAGGTTGCCTGCACATCACCAGTGCGAGTGCGATTCTTGGATGGCGTGGTGCTAGTGGTCTATATCTCCATTGCGTTCGGCAGTCCGGCTGCCCAGGAAGACGTTTGCACACATTGACATACACAAGTACGCATGGCAAGGCGAGAAGAGAAAGAGCTCGGCCGTTGCCGGCGCCCATAGGGGCGGCGGCCACCAGTGGCCGGGCAGAGTCCAAAAAAGGCACTCTCTGTGTTCTTTTTCTCCATGTACCACATATATATATATATATCTTCGACCTCAGATCTCTTTATTTGCCCATGATCTGGCTAAATACTTGCTGGCCCAAAAGAGATCGACGTAGCTTGGCAATATCCTGCTCTTACACAGTTACACTCTTTATCAAAATAGCCTTTTCTCATCCTTCATGGATGTGTGGGGGATTTTCTGATGTTTGTTGGGGGTGAATCTAATGTGCGAGTGGAATCGCCGGCGACATTGGTACTGAGTCTAAACCTTGAATTTGCTGGTGCATGAAACCAACACGTAAAGACTATTCCTTTATGAAGAGAAAAAGGAACATATTATCTTCCATCTTTTGAACTGTTGGCGTGGCATTTTCTGTCATGAACTGAACGATGACATGCATTGCTTGTTGTGGGTAACGTACATTGATTCTAAAATGATTGTGAACCCTTGCTCTACTTGTGTTGAGCATGCCATTGTCATGTGATCCATACTGGTTTATGCGGGCTTCATGCTAAGTTTCATAAAAGCTCATGCCGAATAAGTGCCAAACATCCATGCAAGAAGCAAAGGTACTCCACATTTATGGTGTACCACACAAGGACTCCACTTTTATGGTGTACCACACAAGGACTTTGTGTATATATATTGCAGTCTGGTTGATGGATATATATAACAATATTACAGTAGTGACTACTGAAAGCTTAACAGTTCAGTGATCCTTTTGATGCAGATATTGCTAGATTGAGATATTAGAAGAAACCAAACCAATTATGCTATAATGCACCTCCACACGTGGCTGACAAGATGTGTAACGTGATGTCCTCGCCGGTCGTCGGCGGAGGCGAAGTCTGCGAGTTCGGTAGCAGACACCGAGGAGATGTGCAGGTCGAGAAGAGGTGCTCGCGGACCAGCAATGCGGCGTTCCAGGCCACCGCAGCTCCCTGTGCAAGCGCGTGGAGGAGCGCAGCCACGACGCAGCGAAGCCACGCCACCATAGTCTGCATCCTGACTGCGGGAGCACAACGTGCAAGAACCGCGGCGGCTGCTCCGAACCCGTGCTCGCCTCTGCCTCGCACCTCCTGGGGGAGCGACCGCTGACGGTGACGGGTGCCAACACACCGCCGAGGGCCGCGTTCGCAGGTAATGCTGGTTCACCTGTAGAAACTCTTCACCTGTATCTTGTTATCTGAATCTTGAATCGATGTAACATGTGTTGGGTTCTTGTCGTTTGCAATTGTAGTCTGATTGACGCCATTTGAACATGCTTGTATTGAGTTTAATCTTGAATCAGATGTAACATGTGTTGGGTTCTTGCCGTTTGCAATTGCAATCTGATTGACGCCGTTTGAATATGCTTGTGTATTCAGTTTCTGAATCTTGAATCAGATGTAACATTTGTTGGGTTCTTGCTGTTTGCAATTGTAATCTGATTGACACCATTTGAATATGATTGTGTTCAGTTTCTAAATCTTGAATCAGATGTAACATGTTTTGGGTTCTTGCTGTTTGTAATTGTAATCTGATTGACACCATTTGAATATGATTGTGTTTTGACTGATCTGATTGTGATTGTGTTTCTATTCAGCTCACAAGACGGCTGCCAAGGACGGTGCCATCGGGAACGACTCCAGGGGCGGTGGCGTGTTTCACAAGAAGAACGGTGGTGCCATCAGGAATGACTCTAGCGGTGGTGGCGCTTTTCGCAAGAAGGTGGCGAACAATCCCGAACACAGCGGCTACGATCTGAACCAGCTCTTTGAGGATGGCAATGAAGCTGAGGATTCCGACACGGCTCTGGCATACGCAATCTTCTGCTGGGACCGGTCCAAGGCGCTGAGCGGCACCAGGAACCGGGAGCTCTCCCCAATCTATTACTTCTAGCACGACAACATCAACATCATCTTCAAGGTCGGGCAAGAGTTGGCGGCACATTGCCGCCCGGTGCACGGACGCGTCTTCCCTTGCGAAGACTGTCAGCTTCCGTTGGATTCGGAAGGCGCTGCCGGTACTCATGCCTATTATCTACACCGGTAGAAGGATAGGTTTTGGTGGCGCACACTTTTGAGGCGACACGGTTATGTTCTATAGCTACCTGCTTGATTTGTTATGCTATCAGTTAGCTTGATTTCTGGAATATGAATGGAATAGTTGATGAATGAAACAGATGTGGATCAGATTCTTTGGGCCATTTTTTGAGCTGTATTTCACCAGATTGTCTTGCATTTGACTGTCAGACAAGATAGCCTGCTCCATGTCAGCGAAGCACAATACAACCAAAAAAAGATTACGGGGTAGTAAAGAACAATTAATTGTGAATAAGGATATATAAGCACAGACACAAAATAGCATTCAGATGTTTAAAGGCTACAAACTCTTTAAAACACATCAATAACATTATTCCTAACGTAGCTGACAAAAAGTTTTAAAGCAAAGCTTATATGTTTGAGATTACATAAAGATTCAAAGTCACACGCTAAACATATGGTAAAGCGCGTTCTCTGCCCCCCTACTGCCATGATTTCCATGGACCCCTGGCTAAGGCCCCTTACCACCATGAGGAGGAGGAAGAAGGAAAGGAGGGGTTGAAGGAAGAAGAAGTGGAAGCCAACCCTACCTAACGCCATTCCTGGCTTAGTCTTGTCTAGCATCATACTGTGTCCATACCGAAAACTATACTACAATATGTATATATACGAAAATTGTGTTACACTTTCAGAATATGATAATCACTCCATTAGTGGACCTATATATAGAACTCATATTGGACATATGGGCCAATAGTGTTAGACGGGCTTTCACTTAACACCCACCTTCAAACTCAAGGTGGAAGTGGATGATCTTAATTTTCGCATTAATTCTAAACAAGTGCAACCGCCGGGATTCGCCCATAACGCATTTGGCCTCGTGTCCCCAACCACCACACCATGTAGTCACATGTGACTAGTTATACACCAAATGATGATGCTATCTATTTGTGCTCTCCGTATTTTTAAGGATGGTTAACTAAAGCGTGGTGAGTTACATTGCTCCTTGGGATAGTTACAAACGGTTTGCTAAGTAATTAGCCTTTAAAATAAAGTAAGGCGACGTTAGTAAAAACTATTTGTGTATGGACGTTCCTTCTCAAAAGCATAACACCCGAGGCCCGTGGTGTTGGCCAAAGCTAGCCAGCCAATCACCACTTCGAGCATATCGCTATACGGATGTGTTGCCTGCCTCTTGATGGATTTTAAGTGTAGGGCTAGCTATTTCTCCCTTTGTACGAGGGACGACAGGATAAAAGAGGTCAACATCTAATGCTACCTAACTAGCTACTGAGATGATCTTTTTACTCTTATAAAAGAAAACACTACCCTATTTCTATGTGATTCCATAAGGCCACATCATCGCCCCGAGTTCCACCTAGTCACTTAAGTATAAACACTACTACCATCCATCGAAGAATCACACAGTTGCAGCCTGAGCGCCTCCTCATCAGCATTCCACATATAAGAATCGCGGCTCCGTTGGTGTTCATCGCCGAGCCTCGGGATGACAGCCGCCAGATTTACAGGATGGTCGCAAAAAACGTGTTTCGGTGTTGTCCGTAGTGTATCTTGTAAAGGCGCCGTTTTTTGTTTCTTGCTTTTGCTGCTCAGTCGCTGTCATTGGGTGCAGGCTCGCCGGCGTGTGACAGGGTGCCAGTTGTGCATTGTAAACACCTATTTCTCTTGAAGTCCTAATGAAAGACACGTTCTAGAAAAACAATGATTGTGAACCTTGCTCGCTTTGTTGTGTCAAGTATGTCGTTGTCATGTGTTCCATAATGTTCATGTCGGCTTGATGTTAAGACTAGTTAAATCTCATGTTAACTTCATGAAAGCTCATGCAATATAAGTGCCAAACAACCATGTAAGAGGGTGCTGCGCTTTAGTGGTGCACCAAATGAGGACTTTGTGTATATTGCAATCTGGTTGTGGATATATAGAACAACTCTGTTGTATATATAGTGACTAGTTAAAGCTTAACAGTTCAGTGATGCTATTGATGCGATGTTGCTAATTTGAGATATTAGAAGAAACCAAACCAAATTGGCGCCACCACCGGGACGGTGGCGGCTCGGTGGGGAATGCCTCAACGGCAAATGGCGCGGGCGCCCGACGTGCGATGTCAAGAATCGGGAGGCGGCTTCCCCTAACGCCGACGAAGCGGCGAGAAACCGTGGACTCGACAACGCGTCCAAGAACTCCATCGCGGATCACGCGTCCCGAACGGCGTCCGCCATGAACAACAGCGGCGAAGACGGGCGGGGAGTCGGGTCCGGCGCCGGCGTATCCGGGAGTGGACGGCAGCGCCACCATCGGGGACGAGGTTACGAAGCGCTCACCGCACGGCGGGGGAACTGACTTCCACGACACCGAAGCGCGGAATCACGGGCGACCTCGTCTTCCCCATCGGCGGCTGCCAAGAATCGGGGCTCACCAGCGCCCGTGGTCGCCTACCGCCCGCGCCGACGCGATGACGGGTGGCAAAGACCACCCGGCGCAGCCTTCACGTAGAAGAGAGGTAAACCGCATGCCTACTATTTGGTTCGCCCGTACAGATCTTCTTTTTGAACAGTAGAACTGAATCCTGAATTGGATGTAAGGTGTTCTTGCCGGTTGGAATTGTAATCTGAATGCACCGTATTGTGAATTCCTGCAATTTTTTTTATCTGAATTCGATGTAAGATGTTTGGTTCATAATGTCATTTGAATATGATTGTGTTTAGTTTGAATGATCTGACTATGATTGTGTTTCTATTCAGCTCACCAAAAGGTTCTCCCTGAAGCAGCTGTTCAATGAAGACGAGGAAATTGTACCAGATGAAGAAACGAACAGAAGGGCTGCCCCGTGCTCTTGGCGTCAGAAGGTGAAAACGAACAGAAGGGCTGCCCTGTGCTCTTGGCGTCAGAAGGCGAAGCCGGGAGCCACCACCGCTTCCTACACGGCCAGAAGCACCGGCTTTGGTGGCGTAGCCTACTCGAGAAGCAAGGTTACGTCATCTAGATTTGTTCGGTTGGCACCGGCTTTGGTGGCGTAGCCTGCTCGAGAAGCAAGGTTACGTCATCTAGATTTGTTCGGTTGGCAATATGTGTCGTTACCATAAGTCTAGATTTGTTCGGTTGCAAGATGTGTCACTTAGTGTAGTTCTAAACTATCAGTGAGAATTAACTGCAACATTTCAGCCTCAAATATGTGTTGGATGGAAGTTTGTTGTGCCCCTTTGCAAAAGAGATATGGAGCCTTGTCCTGACATGGGAGCATTATGTTGTCACCCTAATCCGACCGCAGGAGAGCAGGAGCGCATCAAACATGCTAACATTAATATTCACACACACAGGCTACAATAGACACGGACAAATCTGATCATACTAAATTCAGCTTTATAATAAGTACATGACATTTTCAATTCAAAAATAAGTACAGGACATATGAACATGCATTACAGACTTGATCTTGCAAGGCTAGTGATGTGCAACATAAGTGGATCACTAATCGAACCAAAAGGAATGCCGTGGCTAAATTTCACCTCGGCACTTGAGCACACCACATTCCAAATTTTGACAGGATCAAGGCAGAAAACACATATAGGAAAATTTTTGAGCCAAATATATGATTTAGGTATGGTTTCACCTTGGCAGATTGGCCACCTCTAATATATCTCTTTGACATCCAGCACCAGCATAGCTGTGCAGTCATTCCATCAAACACCTCTTGAGCGCATCTCCCAAAAGCAGACCCACACTGACCATCTATGTCGTTCCAGGACACCACCCCATCGCCATCCATGTAGCCAAACACCCCCCTGGACGCATCGACCTGCCGGTGGCCATGGCCGGTCACTGCAGGTCTCCCACTCAACCGCTCCAGCGGCGGCCAAGCACACCCCCACCCCACTGGTCTAGCTGCGAGCAGATAATGCTGCAGGTACGGCGGAGGCACCAACCCTAAACCCTAATTCGTCCCAGGTACCAATCATAGTAATAAGGAGCAAGATCCACCCATGGACATTAGAATGCCCAACCATGAAAACTGAATGAAGCGATTAAAATATGACCTGTGGTTTGAGGTCCCAGTGAACGATGTTCCTCCCCCTCGGCACCTTCAGCCCTTCCGCTACACACCCAAAACTGGCGGGCACCCGTCCAGGCCGTTGCTGCTAAAGCCAGTAAATGCACTTCCTGAGTATGTAAAACAATGAGATAGAGAAAAAAAGAAAAAGTTCAATGTAAGTAACCAAGTCCCTAGCATATATATAGCTTGACACACCTATACCATTGTATAGAAGACCACAGCGTGATCAGACAGCATTCGTTGTACTGAGCAAGATTGACTAGCGCCAAATAAATCTTTAGGTGGCCTATTTTCACTCGTGTTTTGCTTCAAATGAATCTGATGGAAAAAAAATATCTATAGCATAAAAAATATCTATAACAAGGACCAAGCAGCACTCAATCATGGATTCATGGGATGAACTTTATTCAATCGTTTATGAAAAGTACATGACAACTATAGCATAGGGAAAGGGATATGAAGAAATACACATAGCGAAACATCTTGATATCTAATCTAACTATGCAGTGGCACACTCATTCTCCGGGGATTTGGAACCAACCACTCATACCGTGTTCTGAATGAGCTCCTCTTTGACCTGCATGATTGAAGACCAGAGCACAGAACGAGGGCCAGACACAGACCACCGGATTGGTAATAGAAACTCTGCAGTGTTCAAAATTTATCCCTTACATGTATTAGCAGCATCCTGTCACCATTGAGCTACAAGTACTGTTGTCGACATGAAAATAAGAAAATATAGGAAAGCATGGAAAACCGAGATAGAATAGCGTCAACACCAAAACTAAATTAGCAACTAAACCAATCCAGAATTGAAGTATCCATACACCGACTTACAGTTCACCACCTATATGTATCGAAATTCAATTTCGAGAGACAACAAATCACCAGAACATGTAGCACCAACCGTCAACATGGATATTTATTGACCAAATTACATAAGGAGATATACAGCCACTGCAAATCACCAGCGCCAGCAGCAAGGATCCTCACCAGTGATCAGTATTCAGTAAAACATCTAATTTTGTTGCCTCTAACACTTTGCAGCAGGATTAGCCCAAGAAAGAAGCATTCTTTCCTATCTATACAATAGAGGCAGTAAGGTGCAACCCCTAAATCGCTAATAAAATTTGTTGTTTGAAAAAATTACAGATGACATAGAAGCAAACAATTTAACATGCTAAGTGCACTCGGAGAACAAGTGCAAAGTATTTTCTTGGATCCTCATACAAAATAAAATCCTCACAGCATGATTGCTGGTTGCGCCCCTTTGCTAAAGAGATATGGCACCTCGTCCTGACTTGGGAGCATTATGTTGCAACCTAATCAACGACAGGAGAGTAGGAGTGCATCCAACAGGAAACAGACCCTTCTGTCTGCCCATAGCCTGCATACAGAGGAGCAAGGAAGCCCGATTAGTTGGATAAATGGAGAACATTAGGTGGGAAACATCGTCCCAGTGCCATTTAGTGGAGGAGGCAAAAAATATATGCTTGAATAAATACTAATGCAATAATGAGGGGGAGTACTGCTCTCACTTGGCAAACCCAAAGTCGCCAATTTTCAATACGATGGCATCACTGTTTGGTCAATAGGAGAAGGTTCTGCAAGTTTCATAGCTTGATCAGTATTTGCAAATAATGTATCTCGGAAACACAAGACAGTAATCAACCATAGCGAGCCAAAACAAATGAACATCCGGAAAATGTGTATTCTTGTACTCTCAGTAAATGTCTGTGGTCTTTCACATTAGGTGGAACTGAGATTGACTGAATTTTAGTGGCTATTTATAAAACATGCACAAGCAGCTATAATAAAGATCTTTTAACTTCACACAGCCAAACACTCTGTAGGCTCTCTGTAAAAGAACAGGCAATAATTCATCCCAGGTACCAATCATAGTCATAAGGAGCAAGATCCACCCATGGACATTAGACTGTCCAACCACGAAAACTGAATGAAGCGATTAAAATATGGCCTGTGGTTTGAGGTCTCGGTGAACGATGTTCCTCCCCCTCGGCACCTTCAGCACTTCCGCTACACACCCAAAACAATAGAGTAATGTCAAAAGCAAATCCAGCTAACTTCTTTTTCCTCGATAATAATAACAAATCCATATTTACGCCATACCAAGCAGCCACATCAAATCCTTCGCTACGGCCTCCGGTCGCCGGCCGTGCTTGTGCAGAAATGCATCGAGATCACTGTCACAATACTCAAGCACCAGGTACATCATCTTCAACGTCTGCGGCGATAAAAAACATGTGGTAACACCCATTTTTAGAAGGACAAAAAAACTGTTCCCCTAAAATATTTTGTAACACGCCAAGGAAAGAAACCCGAACAAAACCCATAACCGCGCCAGTATCGTTCAGGAGCTGCATATATTTTACAAACATTCAAAAAAAAAAAAGAAGAAGAACTGCGAAGTGCATCATTAGAGAGTTTGAAATCCGAGGGAATCGTACCAGCACCAGCAGCACAAGAAGCCTCCCCCCCACCCCTACTGCAGGGCACCTGCAAACATTCAAGCCGAAGAAACAGAGAAACCATTAGCACAAATCCTCAGCTCCAGTTGCAAAATCTGAACAAGCAGCCCACCACAAGCTGTCTAGCCATCGCCTGAGCCCTGACAAAGGCAACTGGAACACAGACCACCGCCTCCAGCACCCTCCCATGCTACCTTCCACGCGACCTGAAGCACCTCCGCTTATCTCTGCCGCGGCACCGCCAAAAGCACCACCCAAGCCGTGCAGGCATTCGCTCGAATACCACTCTGACACCCAGCACCAGCACAGCTGTGCGGTCATTCCATCAAACACTTCTTGAGCGCATCTCCCGAAAGCAGACCCACACTGACCATCCATCACGTGACTGGCGACACCCCGCTGCCCCAACCATGTTGTTCCAGGACACCACGCCAACGCCGTCCATGTAGCCAAACACCCTCTTAGCCGCACCGACCTGCCCGTGACCATGGCTGATCAGTGCAGTTCCCCCACTCAGCGCCTGCACTCCCAAACTGCGCGAACCCCCACCCCCAAACAGTGGCCAAGCACACCCCTCTGGTCTAGCTGAGAACGGATACCGCTGCAGGTATGGCACAGGCACCAACCATAGGATGGACAATCCTCCACCCAACAGTATTCCCGATGGCATGGCTATGGCAGGCGCCCATCCAGGCCGTTGCTTCTAAAGCCAGTAAGTGCACTTCCTGAGTATGTAAAACAAAGGGGAGAGAGAGAAAAAAATGTAAAAGTTAAGAGTAAGTAACCAAGTCCAAGCAGATATATAGATTGACACCCCTATACCATTGTATAGAAAGACCACGGCGTGATAAGACAGCATACGGTGTACTGAGCAAGATTGACTAGTCTCCAAATAAATGTTTAGGTGGCCTATTTTGACTAGTGTTTTGCTTCAAATGAATTTGATGGAAAAAAAAATATATCTATACCAAGGACCAAGCAACACTCAATCATGGGATGAACTTTATTCAATCGTTCATAAAAAGTACATGACAGATATAGTATAGGAAAGGGATATGAAAAATCACGTAGCGAAACATCTTGATATCTAATTATGCAGTGGCACACTCATTCTCCGGGGATTTGGAACCAGCCACACAGGGAACGGAGAGTTGGACCAAAGCTGAGGGGATACAATTTCCTTGTTGGTGTTCTTTGCTAGGTCAAATTCTCCAATATCACGCCTATTATTCTTGCAAAAATGCATATCAAGTTCATTATCATCAGTAAAATAGGCATGATTTGCCTTCAGTCGGGGATATTCTTTGGCACAAAGGAAAAGTGATTGGTTAAGCCCAATAAAAAGCACATTCTTATCCAAGGCATTTACATCCACAAGCTTTTGTGATGTAAGGTCCACTTTATGTACTTTGATCTTGTTGGTCATCCTGGGTGGCGAAGGCTCATGTTCTAAAACTGGATTATATTCATCATCGTCACTAAAAAGTGATGAATCTTCAGATCTCCATATTTGCAATAGTTCTCCACACTCGTCTTGGACAATGTAAACCCTCTCGAACGCATAAGGTTTCACCTTGTCCAGAAGTATCTTCATTCGAACAGCACCGGCGGCACCGAGTTCAAATACATGGATTGCTCCAAACTGAGTGCAGGCATAGAGAAGCCCACCCTGGAACAAACAGTCCTCGTAGAAAATTTCTGGTGGCAACCATGTCCACTTGTCATCCCCTGCCCTTGCAAACGACAGCTGACAATTTGGGCCGTGGATGAGCGCCACGAAGTAGTCCTCAGTGGATGGATCTGAAGAAAGAAAGGCCTTATAGTAGAGGTAATCCCGCAGCTCTGCGAGAGCCATGATTTCCGGCGGTGAATAGCAATGCCCCGCATAGTGCCGCGAGTACTCATAGCTACATATGGTGCCTGCATCATCAAAAATCGGCTTCACCTGCTCGATGGTGGTGACTGATGGCAGCGCAATCTGATCACCGGTGATGGGGTTGACAGCATGCAGCTCAGACGCCTCATCTGCGGTGATGATCCAGCCATAGGAGGATCCAATGACGTCCCTACACTGGATAGGCGGGTCAGGTAGGGTTAACGTGTAGACCTTCTTCTCGGCGAGGCTGTAGAGACCCATGGCCCTGGCGCCGGCGGATTCGGATGTGTACAGGAGGCATGGCGTGGCTGGTGTTAGTGAACAATGTTCAGTAGTGCTGCATAGGCTGGTGTAGGCAGCGTGCCACGAGGTGCAGACTGATCCTGCACGCACAAGGTCAGGGATATCCAAGAGAGCAAAGATATCCATCAGGACATCCCGCGGCAACCCCGGCGATTCAGTGCCCACAATAACTGCCTCCATGACTGGTTGAAGAACAAGTTCTTTCAATTCTCTCTGGAACATCTTCAGTAAACTGGGGGCTGACGTCGACGCAAAAACATTGAGCAAAGCTCGCAGGATCTGACGCCACTGACAGCGAAGGTTCATGGTACCATCTGTGCTCCACATCTTGCCAAAACTGGATCTCTGTCTCTGCTCTTGCCTGTGCCAAAACTGTATCTCTGTCTCTGCAACCTTTGGGAAGAGCACACCGAGGGCAACCTCCTGGGCTATACTTTATATATATGCAGATCATAAACCCAAACAACCGAAGCCCCCACTCGGATTCGACTTGATGATTGAACGAATCCGAATCAAAGATTAGCCGAGAAAGATTCCAATTTTCCAATAAACTGAGGCCCTGTTTGGCACCGCGTTGCTCAGCTTATAAGCACAATAAGCCAATTAATCCCGCCAAACGGTCTGATTATTCCCGGCGACCCGAGAACGCGAACGCGCAAATAATCCTCCCCGCCATCAAGCGTTTCGAGAAGCGAGTCCCAGCTCGGCGTTTCCAAAAGCGAGCAAGCCTCGCACGGTGCCGCATCTGCGCCCTCCTCCCGCCGCTCCACCCGACAACGGCGGATCTGGATCGGCCTCCGCCCTCCCTCCTCCCGCCGTTGCGCCGCCGCCCTCTCTCCCTCCCCATCGGCGCTGCCCTCTCCCGTCTCCTCCCGGCGACGAGCTCCCCGCCAACCCCGCCGAGATCCATGGAGGCGTCTCGGAGGTGTCGAGATCCACGAGCTCCCGCACCATCACGCGGCGGGCGGCGCGGCCAATGGCTCGGTATCGGAACCAAAGACGCTACGGCTTCCCGGCGCCGCCCCTGGTGGCCTGCAAAGCAACCCGTCCACACCCGGTCGCGGCGGATCGGCTCCACGCCGGCGCTCCCCCCGCTGGAGTGCCGCCTCCGCCGAGCGGGGAGCAGTCCGCGCCTCCTCTCCTCACCCGCCGAGCCCCGCGCACGGACGCCGCCCTTGACCTCCAGGCCCGGTGGAGGGGCCGGGCTCCGCCGAGCGGGGAGCCCGTCCCGGCGCCCCGGCGCCGTCTCCCGTGAGGGAAGCCCCCGACACCCCTGTCTTGGATAAGGGGCAATTTTGTATTTTTACCCCAGAACAGTTAATCTACCCCAAATAATCAAGACATCCAAACACTCTAGCTTATTTGGAGTGTAGATTCTTTGTAACGCGGTGTATGAGATAAGCTTGCTCAGCTTATAATCGAGTTCTAAAAACGCGGTCCCAAACAGGCCCTGAATCAGACCTTGCGCGTATAGCCAGAGGAAGATGTGCTTCCACCCACTGGGGTAGGATGTGTTTGCCTCCGCTTCAGAGATGTGGGCCGGGCGCCGCCTCCGCTTCAGAGATGTGGGCGGACGCCGCCTCCGCTTCGAGATGTGGGCGAGACGCCGCCCGCGCGACGGCGAAGTTCCGCGCTGCGCCGCCGCGTGTGGGAGTGCGGAATGCGCCCGCGCCGCCACCTGCCGGGTGCGCCTCCCGACCCCGCCGTTGGACCCTTGCGGAGGCTGCTCGTGGTGCCCGGTGGCTGGCGGCAGGGTGTGCTCGGCGGCTGGACCGGGCGGCGAGTGACTTCGGTGAGGACGAGGGCGAATGGGTGGCTGCGGAACAAGTGATAGGTTCCCGGAAAAATCCCGAATTTTTAGACTCGTTGAATATTTAAAACCGTCCAATTTACTTCACTGATATATATCCTTAAATATTCTACTCCTCGTCACCATATATTATCTCCAAGGTTAACAAAGTTTACGAGGCTATAATGTTATTCCATTGAGGCATTCACTATATGCTACCTCAGTCTCTCTTAATAAGTATCGTTTTGAGTTTTGGTATCAGTTTGACTAGATTTATAAAAATATGTGCAACATTTGTATTTTTAAATATTAATTATATAATATAAACATTAATATTTTTTATATAAAATTAATTGAAGTTATTTTATAGGAAGCGAAAAAAAGATAATTATTTAGGGATGGAGGGAGTTTTATTTAGATCTCTTGCAAGTCCACTTCTGCATAGTAGGGTACGGGATGTTCGGGACTTCTCCGCTCTAGCTTTTGTAACTCCGCTCCATCTCTAGATTGCCAAACACTTTCACCGTGAGAACTCGCTCCAAAAAAAGGTGGAGTCGAGAGCCAACTCCACATTTTTTTTTTGGAGCACCTTAAGGTGTACTCCAGGTTTTGAAGTTTTCTACTTGCCTCATATAGTTAAAGGATAATTACCCACTTTGCCACTCATTAATCACCTTAGCCAGTTCATTTTGTTTCACCTCCCGGTCCGCTCGTGACGCTTCACGGGCATCACCGTACGTTTGGTATGGGTTTGTTTGGTTGTCGTCCTAATTTGGCCTGCCTAGCTACCAATGAGTTCGGCTCGATCACCGAATGCTTGCTTTCTGAGTACGTGCGAGTACAGCTGAGTTCGTATGGCTCGATCACCAATCGAGTTTATAAAATATTTATTTCACGCTGTTCTTGCAAAAATTAAGTGCAATTTCTTATAGCTAGCGGCTACAAGGGCCTATATCATGCCAAACACTAATATACATGCTAAGTATTGTACTTGAATAAAAAACGTCAATTAGGGGCATACTAGTCTATTTATAGGGAAACAATGCACCTAGAGCTGGAGCTCGTTTGTGTGCCAAACAAGCACCACCTGTTTCACGAACTCTACGATGAAGCTACGATGCATAGTGGAGTTGGTAGAGCGGAGCTGCAAAAACCGAGCACAGTGTCGATGCAGAGGTGTCACCTTGGGAGGCGCAATATTTTGGGCATTTCAGAATAATTGGGAGCAAAAACGGCACCATTTAGAATTCAGCCTCGCCAGTCGCCACCGAGGATCTTGACCTCACGATCACAGCAGCGGTGGAGCAGCAGAAGAAGGCAAATGGTTTGAAGAAAGAACACTTATGAGTGGGCCGTGCTGCTCTGGCTAGATTAGGTGTTTCTATTCGAAGGCCCAGCACTACTCTTTGATCCAACTATATTAAGCCCACGATAGCAGCTCTTCACATTTTTTTTTTTTGCTATGTTTCTCCCACTCGTTTTTTTGCCTTGTTATTCTTTCTATTGATATTATTAATCAAGAGGCAATATATTTTAACAGGTTTATTATTTGATCATTTTCACAAGAAATATTTCTTTAGGATTTTGTGGCTAACTATAACATTTTCCTATTTTCTCGAGTCAGATATTTTAGTTTTCTAACTATAATTCAACTTTTTATGCTTTGATAAAATAAATTATATTACCTCCATATTTTTTGAATATTATTTTTTTTTTCGATATTATTTTCCTTTGTTTCTTCGTCACTCCTATTTGAAATATTCCTTGTACATGTTTTTTTTTATCCTTTTCGTGAATCCTTTATTTCATCACTAATTTTGAACCGGTAACGTTTCTCTGGACTTTTTTAAATTTATGTTCAGCATGGAACAAATTTCTTTAAACGCGTAGATCAATTTTCTAATGGAGTTTGAACAAAAAAAAATCTGAACATAGAACATTTCTTTGATATTTAATTGAAGAGTTGTTGGAGGGTAATTTTTTACCAAAATCTCTATTGCTGTGTATAAACCAGAGAAGATGTAAAGAATCTTGGCAAAATTTGCTAACACACCGTTAAAATGTGCCTTTGGCCAAAAGACATCAAAAATCACGTATTTGCTGAAAGACATCAACAAAGGTACTGACTTTGCCGTAACACACTAAACTGGATATTATATCAAAGTTTAATGGGTATCCACGCGAAATAACGGAAATACCCTTGCCTTTTATTCCTTCCTGAAGCGAAGTCTGCTTCATGCGCCAAATCGCACTCTGTACACGCACCCACGAGAAACAGAGGTCGCACGGACGAGAAGAACGAGAAGCGAAGTCTGCTTCATGCGCCAAATCGCACTCTGTACACGCACCCACGAGAAACAGAGGTCGCACGGACGAGAAGAACGAGGCCGCCGGTGGTGCTGCTCCTCCGCCGTCCGTCGGCTCGCGTGGACGGCGGCGGCGACGCGTGTAGGTGGCGGCGGCGACCGCACAGCGTCCGCAGAAGACGGTGTCGGCGGCGTCTTGTAGCAGATGGAGCCTCCATGGTTCTTGTGCGAGATTTTTCTAAAGAGAACGTTGGGTCTCTGACGGGTAAATAATTTCTGTCAATATTTTTTCTCAAGGATGATTTTTGTTTGGAGCTTGATATTGGGTGACAACAAAACATGATGCTAGAAATATTGCCCAGTTATGTAGTTGAAATATTCCTTGTCATGCTCATGTAATGTTAAGGGGTAAGGGTATTCTTGTCCAAAAATGATGTTTGGATACCTGTTTGATTGAGTAAATAATATTATAAGAGTTATAGTGTCATATTATCATGGTCCAAGAGTGTGTGTTGTGGCAAAGCCACACTTTTTAATGGCTCGCAGCAAAGGCCACGGTTGAAGGATGTCCAGGAGCAAATTTTGCCAAGAATCTTTGGGATGCCGACTCGCTCTGTTTGCAGATAACTGAAGAACTCGGTAGACTGACGAAACTGACGAAGAGCGAATGGCTGCCTCCGGCACCAGCCATGGACGCGCCGTCCTCCACTGGCAACCCCTCACCGGACGCGGACAAGCTGCGGGATCAGGAGGTCCTCGCCCTCCCGCCCCCTCCTCGCCGCCTTCTCCTGCTCGGCTGAATCTCAGCCGCAGCCCGCCAGGCGCCACCTTCCGATCCGTCTCGCTGCCCGCGCCGCCCCGCGCCTCCACGAGCTCCTTGCCCGCCTCGGCCGCTCCAACGGCCCTCTCATTCCGATCAGGTAACATTTCACATCCAACCCCCATTACGAATTTCAGGCCCCAACGGTTCGAGTTGATTGTGCGGTGGAATTTCTGTTAGCTAGGGAAGCAGGGAGTCATCGTTTCTATTCCGGTCTCCAAAATAATTTTTTCAAACAGCAATTTATTAGAAGCAAATTGAAGTGTTTTGATGTTGCCATCATAACTCGAAACAAAAGGATACAACAGACGTAAGCAGAATATTGTATGTGAATTGATGTTTGCTTCTGCAGTCTGCACTACTGAAAGGAACTTACAAATTACGTCACAATTAGCAAGTGGTACATCACTTGCCATCCAAATTTGTCTTTAGTCCCAAAGGTTTCGTTTGGTTTGGAGCTGAGGATCGACAAGAGCATTTTTTTTTTTCGCCCCTTGAAAAGGACTAAATATGTTGTGCCAAGCAAAGAATTCATCAAAAGTGATAAGATGTGGCATCTTTCAAGACATATACCTCGCCTTGAAATGAAACCAACAAAGCTACTAAGGCAATTAGACAAGATTAATTTCACTTTTGCCCTTTATTTAAGTCCCACAAATTCATACATACAATCTGATGATGGCTGTTTTGCTTGACAGATCCGAACTGCTGCATGGCTGCCTCAAACTATCATTATGTTTGTGGAGGAGAGACTGCACTACATTTCTCTCAAGGAAATTTCTATTGCCCTTAGTATAGTTGTGGTCTGAAAAGTACAGGAACAGGAGAATACCAGGGAATCAGGCTGACCTTATATAGAGGGCTCTATTACCACATCTCTGATCCTGTGCAGCTCAATGGCTGCAATTTTCATGCTCATTCTTTCTGACGGGATTTGTTTTGAGCAGGAGATTCCAACTCTGATAACCGAAGCTAAGCAAGCCAGTATTTTGTCATACTCTGCAGCGTTTTCATATGGTTGCGCCTCTAATAGTACTGCATCCATAATTTCTGCAACTTGTCAGGTAAGGCCATCTCAGCAAACAAGTGCAGGTTCAACCCTTCTCTGAACATATCGTCAGTTGGTGCTTTTCCAGTGAACATCTCCAGAAGCGTAATCCCAAAGCTGTAAGCATCACCTGCAGTGGACACTTGCCCACCTCCTCCGTATTCTGCAAGAACAAAAATTCTCAGTTCTGGTTTGTGTACAGAGCTACAGACTAAGTTGTTAAGAATTGAGTATAGTGGACATTACAGTTACCTGGAGCAACGTATCCAATGGTTCCTCTAATCCCTATGGAGCTTCCAGTATATGATCTAGATACGTCCATGGATTCACCAATCAGTTTTGAAAGTCCAAAGTCAGCAACATAAGCAGTCCAGTCACTATCAAGGAGGATGTTGTTAGGCTTCAAATCACAATGGATTACTGATGGCTGACTATTGTTGTGAAGATAATCTATTGCATCAGCGACATCAACTGCAATATTCAAGAGTTGGATTAAATTTAACTTGTGGAGCTGCTCATCCGTTTGCCGATGCAGCCATCTATCCAGGCTGTAGTTGGGCATGAACTCGAATACTAGTGCCCGGAAGTCATTGCCTCTAGTGTCAACACTAGAGCAGCAGGTAATGATATTGATCAAATTTCGATGTTTCACCTGCCTCAAAGCCTCACATTCTGCCAAGAAACTTCTTGAAGAACCAGATTGCTGAAGAGTGAACACTTTGACAGCTACAACAGCATTTCTGATTGCTGGAAGAGACAGACTACCTTTATATACAGAACCATATTTTCCTGCACCTACCAGATTCGTGGGTGAAAATCCATCAGTAGCTTCAAACAATTCAAGATAGGAAACTCTTGGATACTTGTCAGTCAACCCAATATGGCTATCAGTTTTTGTCTTTTCAGGTGTTATTTTCCACTTCAACAGAAAGAGCACAAACAATAGAAGAGAGATGCATATGATAGTGCCAGCAATGGGGAGCACAACCCTAAGCAGTGCATGATGTTGTTTCTTATGTGGCATATCCTGACATGGAGGCAATTCTAGCTCTTGAATGCCTCCACAAAGCCCATCATTTCCAACCATTGAGAATCCTGTCATGTTAGCAAACACCCTTGGGTTGGAACCTCACCATCAAGGTTATTAAAGGAGAGGTCTAGTTCAACCAAGTTACTTATGCTATCAAGAACTTTAGGAATCATTCCAGACAAATGATTATGTGCCAGACATAATTCTTTTAGACCAGCGATATTTCCCAACTCTTGCGGTATTGTTCCTGACAAAGCATTCCTTGTGAGGTTCAGTGTGCTGAGGCCTCTAAGATTACCAAGTGAATTGGGGATGCTACCTGTGAAGGAGTTGTCTGCCAAACCAAGGTACACCAGACTCGCACAGTCACCAATTGTAGCTGGTATTTCTCCGGAAAAGTTGTTTCTTGACAAATTGAGGGTTTGAATATTTTTTAGGCTGCCAACTTGTGGAGGAATCACCCCAGATAAGTAATTATCAGATAGCAATAGGTAATCTGTCAGTAACGGGAGGCCAAAGATCTCAGTAGGGATAAAACCCGTGAGTAGATTGGATGATAAATCCAGGTTAGGTAAGTTTTTCAAGTTACCAAGGCTTCTTGGAATGGGGCCATCAAGCCTGTTGTTTGACAAGGAAAACTGTTGCAGCTGTGTGAGGTTGCCAAAGGAGGATGGTATATTTCCTGACAATTGATTATTTTCTAGCAACAATGCTTGCAGATTTGTAAGTTTTGTGATATCTTCAGGAATCACACCATGCAGGTTGTTGTTACCCATATCTAGGTTGCTAAGGTTGAAAAGGCTTCCTAAGCCTGAGGGGATCACCCCAGATATGCCATTGGTCCCAATGCTGAGCCATTGGAGCTGTGTTGAAAAATTTGCGATGGAAGTAGGAAGCACTCCTCCTAACCTGTTCAGGGGTAGATCAATCATTCGAAGACGGGTGCAGTTTGTCAACAGCGTGAAGAACTCCCAGCCCTGTTCATCTTCTGCTTGCAGTTGATTTACACCCATCATGACTTGAAACGGGCAGAGCTTTCCTATCTCTGGTGCCACCCTCCCGTGGAATTTGTTCATTGAAAGATCTAGTGCTTGGATCAGGGTGGCGTTGCCAATTGAACTAGGAATTGTTCCGGACAGCCGGTTGTTAGCAAAAAGGATAATTCTGAGACTGGGCAGGTTGGCGCCTGCATCAGCGGGCAACCTTCCATGCAGCTTGTTCGATGCAACTCCGAAATATTGAAGCGATGACTTGTTGAAGAGCAGTGGTGGAATTGTCTCGGAGAGATTATTTACACTCACATCAAACATTATGAGATTATCTAAATAGGAAAGACTTGCAGGTATGCTCCCTACTAAATTATTGTAGTGGACATAAAGAGTCTGAAGCAAGGTAAGATTGCCGATCGATGGTGGGATGCTCCCTACTAAATTATTGTAGTGGATGTGGAGGTCCTGAAGCTGAGACAGCAGGCCAAGCCCAGCAGGAATTTCACCTTCCAGTTGGTTAGACCCAAGGGTGAGGTACACGAGGTTGGAGCAGTTGCATAGCTCTCGAGGGATCTCACCATGGAAGGAGTTGTTGAACAGAGAAAGGATGTACAGGCGACGTAGATGGCCGATGGTGCCTGGCACCACGCCGGCCAGCATGTTGGAATTAAAGGTGACCTCCTGAAGGAACGTGAGGTTGCCGATCGCCGGAGAGATGACGCCCGACAGCTGTCTCGATGACATATCCAGTGCCACCACTCTGCCTGGGTGCCGGCGGCTGCATGTCACGCCGGACCACTGGCAGACATCGGAGCTTGTGCTGTTCCACGAGCTCAGCGAGCCCATGGGGTCGGAGAGCTCCAGCTTGATCGCCAGCAGGGCTCTTCCATCGCCAGACACTTCCTGCTCCGAGGAGGAAGATGCATGCCTGCACATAGAATAGAGCAAGAGCATCACGACGAGCCCGTACAGGGTCCTCATGCTTTCTGCTGGGGTGTGTCAAATGGTAGCCTTTTTTCCCCTCATCTTTGCAGCACAGCAGCGAACAAGTAATACTGGCCACTTTTTTTTGAAGTCAAGTAATAGTCTACCTCAATTTGGTGTACGTATCTATCAGTCCAAGACTCAAGTTATGTACAGTGACATCTGTTCTTCTGTTCTTTGAACATATGAGTGCGTGGACTAGTCTTTTGATGCTGCCCATTTATTGATTTTTTTTAATACACTTTAGTATGGAAAGTAGAAAAAAATATACTCAAAATTTCAAAAATATACCCACCAGTACTAATATTAGCTGCTAATTATAGTGCTAGTGGATCCAAAAAGTCCTAAATTGACATAAGATATGTCTCTTGTGGGATCAAAACAAGCATACTAGGTGTTAGGTTGGTGGAATGATGTGGTCCATCACCCCTGACTTTTTTTTTTTTTTCGGAGAATGGAATGAGTTGATTCATGACAAGGCAGCCACTCCAAATTTGAGGAATGAGATTGTGATGTATCACTACATCTAAAATAAGTTTATCGGTGAAACAAACACACGGTTCCTACTCGGCCGGTCAGTCGTTCTGTGTTCACTAATTGCAGCATGATGACAGTTCTTAGTTTAGTGGACCGTGCATTACACCTGCTAGTGGGGGTGACCCCGCCCCAAAACCCGCCTCTACGGCTCTACCCATATTTTAAGAGCCCTAATTACCACCCGCTCCAACTCACCCTGTTGGCCTAATGCCCCTAGCGCTCTAACCCGTCCGAATTTGTTTGTGCCGTCAATCCAGCCCGTCCCAACTCGTTTCATAGTGTCATCCGTTTCCACCCATCCAATAATACTCGTATTAAAACTCACCCCAAAAACCCCGTCAAGCCCTACCCATTAGCCGGAGTACCGTCGCGTGTCATTTTCACTGTAAGGTGTGTTTAGAGGCCAAAATTTTGGCCCAAAATTCTGGAATTTTGATAATGTAGCGAGCTGAAAAGACCAGAAGCACGTTTCGCTTATTTGTGGTAAATATTATCTTACCATGGGGTAACTAGGATCAAAAGAATCGCCTCGCAATGTACGCCTAAACTATGCAATTAGTTTTTCTTTTACCTACATTTCATACTTCTGGCATGCGTCTTTTGGTGTATTTAATGTTTTGATGTGACGGGGATGTGATTGGAATGCAGGAAATTTTGGGGAGAAGTTTGGCCTCTAAACACAGTGGTAGTATCACACAACTTTTCTTCCTTCCCAATCCTGAGCGGCGCCGGATTTCCACACTTTGCCTGCCCTCCACGGCAATCATAAATGCTACTCCCTCTCGTCCCTAAATAAGTGTCGCTTTTGCGCTTCTCGAAAAACAACATTGACTAATTTTATATTTAAAAATATTAATATCTGCGATACAGAAATTAGTATCATTTAGTATCATTGGAAAGATATTTGAATCTAGTTTTTTAACAAAATTATTTGAAGACACAAATGTTGCACGATTTTTGTACAAATCGAGTCAAAGTTGTGGCACGCATACCAACGACAACCCTTATTTAGGGACGGAGGGAGCACAGCACAGCGAGCCATGTCAGCTTGAAATTTGAGCCGTCGGATTTGACTTTACTCGATATGTATTTGACCGTTGACCCAAGGTCACACACGAGTCCATTTTGAGGGAGGCCAACGGAGTGACGGATCACGCATTTCATCTGCTACTGAACATGAGTCGAGTCATTCTCACGTAAGTCATGAGGGCATGTACAACGCGTTTCAAGAGCTCAGTCTCCACGATGTATTTTTTTTTTTTTTCCAAAAGACACCCTACCAATGCTAAGATATGGGCTCGCCGTTGTTTTGTGAGACGACAAGCAGGTCCCGAGTGTCCTGTCGCAGCAGTGCAGCACATCCGGTCGCTTGCCGCCTACGTGCCGCTAAGGTGGGTGCTTGCGGTTCTTGCAGATGCAGAGCATCGTGATGCAGAGCATCGTCCTGCCCGCCTGCCTGCAGGCGGAGCCACTGCGCCTCGCTACATTGGTAGCAAAGGCACTCCATTTCCTATGCGGCTGGCTGTGCCATCATCCTGATTACAGCACTGGGTCTGTCTGTGAAGCGCTGTTTAGCCCCAGAGTAGTGTTGATCGTCCTACTGAATTTTACTTTTCCTTGTACATATATTTCAAAGAGTGTGCTAGGGTCGCCAATTCCATCATTTAAAGAAGATAACTAACTCATCAACTCTGTTCAGCTCTGCTCCTGCATCCTCTTGACACTTGACAGTAAGCAGTTTGTTTGTTTCAGAAACTGTAGCAGCCTTTGTTGGACCTTTGCATGTCGTGACATTTGACAGTCTGCTACTTCCTTTGTTGGGCCTCTATTGATGAGTTGTTGCAGTTGTGTGTCCAATGGATAATCCAGGTAGGCCACGACCTATCTTGGAATTTAGCCCATTTTTTTTTTTGCAGCCCACCGAAACTTGGCCCATTTTTCCTCCGTCAATCCTCTCGGTGGCTTCCCTCTAGACGCTTAGCCTCACCACGAGTCACGAGTCATGGAGAGCCTTGCACCCCCCCCCCCCCCCCAGCTCTGTCCGTCCAGGGCCACATCAAGTTAGCCCCCTACTCCCAACACCGCCGGCCTACCCCTGTCCGGTTTCATGAGGTTAGTAGGGAGTTGCTTATTTGTATGTCAACATTGAATCCCTCCAATTCATTTTTCTCATTTGATGCTAAGAAAATCCTTAAGCTTGCAACTTACTCCCTCCGTCCACGAATATAAGACGCGATTTGACTTGGTGCGGTCTTCAAGAACATATTTTGACATTTATTTTCTCTTATAATATATAGTTTATAGACATAAAAGTTCGATCACTAGAAAGTATTTCTAAATACAAATCTAATGGACCTACTTTTTACAAATAAAACTTTTAATATAATTAGGCTAAATCTTAGTCAAAAATAACAAAGTTTGAATTTTGAAATACGTGCGGCGCCCGTATATTCGTGGACGGAGGGAGTATTGTGAAGGAATAATAGTCAAATTGCATTAGTGTAATTTCTCCTAGTTTAGGGTTTTACTAAGTCTCTCTCTAGTTCTTCCATTTGTGCTATGTGCTGCGATGGGGCTTTGTTCCTTTCCTGGACATCAGTTCATTTTTGGAACGGAGGGTTTATCATTCATATATTGAGGCCTATTTCCTTAAGTCCGCTGCATCTGTTGCTTCTATTGAGTCCATCCAAGTGTCTTTTGTCTTTGCTGCATCTGCACCAGTGTCAATCCAAGTCCAATTGCTCACATTCAGTTCGTCAAAGCCATGCATATCCATACATTCTAGTTGCCAAATCAGCTACTTTTCTTTTTCGGGTTTGCCCCATCATCAGTTGTTGATGCGACCCTTTGCCTTCTTGGCCCCTTTCAGAGCCGTTTTGCTCCACGTCATGATCAATGGTCATTTGTTCGTTGTCATCAACACATGTCCTCCTACTTGTTGTCTTCAAGCAGTGATCTCTCGTTCCTTCATTTTGGTTGGTTTGAAACATCTCAATGTTACTGTCAAGTTCAAAGTCTCCAAAGCAAGGCTCATGTTTGAGTTGAAGTACTAGTTTGTGAAGACTCGCTTGTGGAGGAGATCATTTCTACATCGAAAATGTTCAAGAGTTATGCGCTTCGACGACACCTTTTATTTATGGATTTTGGATGTAATCTATTTTTTCAGTCTAGTGTTTAGTGCCAACTCTGCAAATGCAACACCATGGCATTCACGTTGCATTTGAGAGGGGGTGTTAATGTATAATAGTCAAAGGTGAAGGGTCGAGATGGGGACTAGAGGGGGGTGAATAGTCCCTTTAAAAACTAATCGCACCGGCTAACCAAAACAAATGCGAATTAAACTTATCGGTCTAGCCAAGACTTCACCCCTCTAACTAAGACTCTAAATCACCTCACAAAAGATCCTACACAAGAAAGGTGAGGTGACAAGCCTAGCTTGAGCTCCTAATCAATTCTAATGCAAGGTCACACAAACCTAAGCACTAGTACTTCAAGCACGGGTGAGCTCCTACACAATTCTAGTAAGCGCAAGCACAAAGCCCCTAAGCTCACTAGATGCACAATGGACAAGGCAACACACGCCTAACCCAAAGGCTCAAATTACCTAGCTACACAAGCTAAGCAAAGTAACTAATCAAGCTACACAAGCTAGATAGTCACAACTACTCTACTCAAGCACAAGCACAATATATATATGAATGTAAGAACAAAGCTTAAGCGAAGAGATTGCAAACCACCGCGAAGTGTGGACACAAGATGACACCGGTGATTTTTTTACCGAGGTCTCGGGAAGCTTGCCACCTTCCCCCTACTCCTCGTTGTGTCGACCAACACCTTAGTGGTTCCACGGTTTGGCGAATCACCCGGTGATGATTCTCAAGCTTAATGGCCGCTGCCAAATCCCACAAAAGCTGGGAGCTCGATCGAGACACTCACCAATGTGAGTTCTCTAGCCAATCCCTCAATAGGGTACCGTGTGAACCCACACACAAGTGTGGTAGCTCAATGACACGCTCCACTAGAGTTGCTCTTCACGATCCCCGCGAGGTGAGCACCAACCTCTCACAATCTCTTCTTCGAGCACACCGCACAAGCTTCCTTTGCGTGCTTCACGAAGCCTCTTGCCACCAAGCCGTCTAGGAGGTGGCAACCTCCAAGAATAACAAGCCCACCGGCTTGCAACACGATCACCTAGTGCCACGAATGTGATCTCTCAACGCAACGCACTAGAACACGATCTCTCACTCAATCGGATGAACGATATCAAGCATATGTGAGTGGGAGGGCTCTTGAGCACTCTCAAGCATGGACACAAAGTCCCTAAAGTGCTAAGCTACTGCCATGGCCGAACACACCATCTATTTATAGCCCCCAAGCCAAATAGAGCCGTTGGTGCTTCAAACCACGGTTTTACGCAAGACCGACCGGGCCCACCGACCGGACTCACCCGGGCCAGCGTCGGTCGCCGCGTCGGCGTCGCAGCGTCCGGTCACAACCGACAAGCCATCGGCCCCACAGCCAGCGGCTGCCGAAAGGTCCGGTCGCGGCTTCCGGTCAAGACGGATGCGTCCGGCCAGCGTCCGGTCCCTGCGTCCGGTCAAAACCGCCTGCGGGGCTCTCGCGAACGCCTTGACCGGAAGTCCGGCCGGTGCGTCCGCCCCGGCCGCCGCACCGAAGCGTCCGGCCGATGTTTTCAAATAAAACTCCACCGAAACACCGACGCCTTCTCTTCCTTTGCTTCGACATGCTACCCATCAAGTATACCAAACTTGAGCACGAGGAATAGCATGTTTTCACCACCACGATGCATCCGCGCAATAGAAAATATGCATCTCATTTTCTCGAGCGCCGAATCCGCCCGCAAGCTCGGCGGGAGGATGAGCGGCGGTTCCTAAACCCAACTCAACCCTGCAATCACCGCCGCCTTTGCAAATGTGCCAACACCACCAAGTGTACATCACCATGTGCATGTGTGTTAGCATTTTCACAATCATTTCAAAGGCCGGGTTAGCTCTTGTCACGCCACTCGATCCTAACACGCCGCAAAGTTAGATCGCACAAGTGGCACTAGATGACCGATATGCAAACAAGTTTGCCCCTCTTGATAGTACGGCCATCTATCCTAAACCCGGTCATAAACTTCTCTAAGCTCCTCATGACCGCGAAATGAAATGCCCTATAGGTTATACCTTTGCCTTGCGCATTTCCATTCCGCTCCATCTTCAAGTGTCGATGCAACACATGCACCAACACGATCAAGAATGATATGATCCACTCCATATCATCACATGACCTTCTTGGTCCATCGATCTCGACCTCACTTGCTCTTCACCGCTATTGCGTCGGTCCATCGGCGCCAAGTCCATGACTTGCCCTTCACACTTGCAACCGGTCCTTCAAGCCAAGTCTTTGTCTTGATCTTCACCACCTTGGTCACATGACTCCATGTCATGTTTCATATGCAATAAGCTCCTTCATTGCATCATCACATGTGTGAACTAATTTCCTCGTGTATTATCTCAATCACACATATTAGTTCACCTAAGATTGACACTCAATTACCAAAAAACCACAAGGGACCTTTCAAAAGGGCATTAGTGTAATCTCTTCTTGTTTAGGTTTTTACTAAGTCTCTGTTGTACTCTATATATTGCCCCCTTTGGGCGTCCATATTATCAATCCAATTGAGTCTTTCTTCATTTGTAACACTTACTATCCCAAAGATTTTTCAAGTTCTAATTTGAGGACACCTGAAATTCAACTTGGCACACATATTGAAGATTTGAAGATGGATGATAGAATTGAAGGATTGAACGACCTCCGGGAGCTCTCTAACAAGCTTGGCGACAATAAGCAACATGAATCTTATGGTTTGGTGTACTAAGTCCTTAAATAAATTGGCATTGATCTTACCGTGTGGCGACAAAAAGTGTTGAAAGAGTATTCTCTCGCCTTGTATTTAGTGAAGAATAAGGTGAGAAATAGTATGAGTGATAGGTTATTGAATGATTATTTGGTTACCTTTGTTGAGCGTGATATATTCTCTATTATAAGTGTAGGATCGCCGGGCGCCTAGAGGGGGTTGAATAGGCCTGTTTCAAAAAATCAACTCGAAACACTGTCGGTTTACCAAGCGGCACCGCCCGCTTGAACCAAGCGGCACCGCCGCTCTGAGCGGCACCACCGCTCCACTAAGCGGCACCGCCGCTCCTTGAAGAAGTTAGGTCACAGTTCAAGGAAGAACTTGAGCTCACCCATCATGGACATCTCGAACCTCTTTGTCACGCCCCTACTAAATTGCTCAACATACACATGATTAGAGCTACCAAATATTATGTCATCGACATATATTTGGCACACAAATATATCACCATTAACTTTATGTGTAAAGAGAGTAGGATCGGCCTTCCCTATGACAAAACCTTGTTTAAGCAAGAACTCCTTAAGGCATTCATACCATGCTCTTGGTGCTTACTTAAGCCCATAGAGCGCCTTACAAAGCTTGTAAACATGGTTAGGAAACTTGGGGTCTTCAAAACCCGGTGGTTGCTCAACATAGACCTCCTCTTGCAAAGGACCATTGAGGAATGCACTCTTGACATCCATTTGATATAGCTTGAAGTCATGATGGGCAGCGAAGGCTAGAAGAATGCGGATTGCTTCTAGTCTTGCCACCGTGCATATGTCTCGTCAAAGTCTAAGCCCTCTACTTGAGTGAAACCTTGAGCCACCAATCTTGCCTTGTTTCTTGTAACCTGACCATCTTCATCTTGCTTGTTTCAAAAGACCCACTTGGTGCCGATGATGTTTGTCTTTGGTCTTTCCACCAAGTCCCAAACTTGATTTCTTTCGAAGTTGTTGAGTTCTTCTTGCTTGGCTAGCAACCAATCGGCATCCTTGAGAGCATCTTCTACCTTGGTGGGTTCCAAAGAAGAAACAAAGGAGTAATGTTCACAAAATGCAGCTAGATGTGATCGAGTAGTTACTCCCTTTCGAAGACTCCCAAGGATGTTCTCAATGGGGTGATCCCGTTGAATGGTTTGTCGTAGCCGTGGGTGATCAACTCCATCATCCTCAACTTCTTCTTCATAATCGTCCTCAGCTTATAGTATAGGAGCAAGATCAAGTGCTCTAACTGGTGATGTAGGTGTTGGAGTAGATGTTTTTGAGGTGGAGGGAACGGCACCGCCGCTCTGCTGAATTTCAGCGGGAGTGGGCTGCCCCCTGTCATCGAGTGCGTCAAACGAAATTGGTACAAAGAACATCTTGGTGATCCTCTTGTTCATTGGCTTTATCTTCTTGTGGTCGAATATCACCAAGAGCCAATTGCTTGATAGCTTCACAAGGTGGATCTTCCTTTCCTACAACACTTTGATCAACTTGCTCTACTTGAGAGCCATTAGATTCATCAAATGTCACATCTGTAGTGACTTCAACCCTACCGGTGGTTTTGTTGAAGACACGATAGGTATGCTCATTTGATCCATAACCAAGAAGAATACCTTCATCAACCTTAGGTGCAAACTTAGAGGTTTGGGGCTTTTTGTTAAGAATGAAACACTTGCACCCCAACACCCTAAAGTAAGACACCTTTGGTTTGTTACCGGTTAGAAGTTCATATGAGGTCTTCTTGAGTTTCTTGTGGAGGTAGAGACGGTTGATTGCATGACAAGCGGTGTTGATAGCTTCACACCAAAAGATGTCCGAAGTCTTGTATTCATCTAGCATTGTTCTTGCCATGTCAATGAGTGTTCTATTCTTCCTCTCTACAACTCCATTTTGTTGAGGGGTGTATGGAACCGAAAACTCATGTTTGATGCCCTCTTCATCAAGGAATTCTTCAACTTGGGTGTTCTTGAATTCACTTCCATTGTCACTTCTTACTTTCTTGATTGGAAGCTCGAATTCTCTTTGAGCCCTTCTAATGAAGGTTTTCACCTTTTCTTGTACCTGGCACTTATCAAAGACAAAGAAAACCCAAGTGAAGCGGGAATAATCATCAACAATAACGAGTCCATACTTATTACCCCCAATGCTAAGGTAGGCAACCGGTCCAAAGAGATCCATATGAATCAACTCCAAAGGTTGTGTAGTGGTCATGATGCTCTTTGGTGGGTGAGGTACGCCTACTTGCTTTCCGGCTTGGCAGGCGCTACAAATCCTGTCTTTGTCAAAATCAATGTTTGTTAGTCCAATGATGTGGTTGTCCTTTTGTAGTTTGGCCAAGCTCCTCATCCCAACATGAGCTAGTCGGCGATGCCAAAGCCAACCCATGCTAGATTTTGCCATAAGACAAGTCTCAAGCTTAGTCTCACTTTTGTTGAAATCAACTAAGTAGAGCTTATTCTTGAGTTTGCCCGTGAAGACAATGAGGAATCCTCCCTACAAATGACTTCCACACCAACATCCGTAAAGAGACAATTGTAGCCTTTCCCACAAAGTTGTGAGACCGACAACAAATTGTATCCTAGGGATTCAACATGCAAGACATCGATATATCATGGTTAGTTGTGATAGCGATTTTACCAAGACCCATCACACTTCCCTTAGCGTCATCTCCAAATCGAATGATGTCATTTGGATCGGCATTAGGAGAGTATGATGAAAACATACTCCTTTCTCCTGGTCATATGATTTGTACATCCACTATCAAGCACCCAACTTGATCCACCGGAGGAGTATGCCTCGCAAAACAGTTAGTTCATAAGTTTAGGCCCCCAAGCTCCTTGGGACCTTTCATGTTAGTCACAAGAATTTTGGGAACCCAAATAGAAGTGTGTAAGTAAACGTTTACTGTCCTTGCCAACATATTTGGCATAAACCTCCCCCCTGTCTTTGTTGTTTTTCAAGACAAAGCAAGAACTCAAGCTTTGTCTTGTCGATTGAGCCTTGGGGTGGTATGCAAACCGATTTGGATTGGCCCAAATTGTCTTCTCATACGCACAACCTGTTTTGACCGAGCAACCTTCTTGATGGGCTTTTTCGGACAGAGGTCGATGAGTTGCCTTCCCTTTCTTAGGGCAGCGGCACCGCCGCTTCGTCATAGCGGCACTTGCCGCTGGCTTTGCTTTGCTTTCGGAGCTGGGCGCGATGCGGCCGTTGTCTGTGCGTGCATATCTGTACTCATCTTCCCTTTGCTCCGCAACTGGACACACTCATAGCCATTTACCATTTTTCTTCCATTTGTCTTGGCTCCTCTAGTGTGGCCTAACCCATCCTTGATTCTAGGATTTCTTCCATCAATGTATTGTGGCCTCTTTGGTTGAGTCTCTTTGCCACTTACTGCTTTCTTGACATTTTGTTTTTCTTTTCCAACCAAAGTGTTGAGCCTAGCAATCTCCTTCTTCATTGCCTCCATGTTTGCAAGGTTTGTGGCTTGACTCTTCAAGTCTAGATTAAAACATTTACCACAACCATTGCTTGTGGAGGGAGTAGAGTTGTCCTTTGTGGATGAGAGATGTGAGTGGCTTTCCCAAAGAAGACTATATTTCCCCTCAAGTTGCTTGTGCTTTTCTTGTAAGTCACAATACTTTTCATTGAGGGTAATAGTAGCTTTCTTTGTGAGAGCATGGTCCTCCTTTTCTTTTACAAGTTTCTTTTGCAAGGAGGCCACCTCACTTCTTTCAAACACAAGAGCGTCTTTGTTGTCAACATAGAGCTTCTCAAGTCTAGTGAGTTCACCCTCTCTAGTTTCCAACTCGGCTTGGACACTCTCTAAATCCTCCATCATCTTGGTGATAAACATTTTGGTCTTTGGATCTAGGTTCTTGGTCAATGTATCATATTCTTCATCACTAGACCCATCATCACTTGAGCTATCACTAAGTTCACTAGATTCATCACTAAGGGTTGGAGAGGTTTTAGTTTTGGAAAGTACCTTCTCATGCTTTGCCATGAGACAAATGTGAGGGGAGCCATCTTCATCATCATCGGACATGTTGGAGAAGAGCCTTGGTGTGGAGGTTGACTCTTGTCTAGCAAATGTTGCCACCTTCACATCCTCCTCACTTGACTCTTTAGTTGAGTCCCACTCATGTCCAATGTGTGCTTCTCCCATGTTCTTTCCCTTTCTCTTGTAATCTTTTCCCTTGTCATTGTTGGGGTTGTCCTTCTTGTACTTGTTGTTCTTGTTCTCATGTGGACAATCCGCAACAAAGTGCTCGGTGCTTCCACAATTGTAGCATGTTCTCTTCTTCTTGTTTGGAAACTTCCTTTGCACCATCTTGTACCCATTTCTCTTCATGGCCTTGTGGTATTTCTTGATGAACAATGCCATATCATTGATGTCGGCACCTCCCTCATCATCATCATCACTTGAGGAGGAGGTAGAATCAATGTGCTCTTGCATTTTCTTCATTTCTTTGGCTTGATTTGAGGTTGATTGCTTGCTGCCCTTGTTCTTGTTGGAGGTGCTTGGCTTGCTTGACTTGCTTGCTTTGAGAGCAACATCTTTGATCTTGATGCCGTCCAACTTGGCTTGCAACTCACCAAGTTTCTTCCTCTCATTTGCCTCTTCCCTTTGCATGTCAAAGGTGAGCAATCTCCCAAGCACATCATTAGGAGTGAAGTACTCAAATCTTTTCTTGTCTCTTATCAAGGTGACTACAGTCTCATTTCTAGGTGCATAGGCTTCAAGCATAATCTTCACCACCTTGTGATCATCAAGCTCTTCATCTCCATATCCTCTAATCTTTCCAACTAGAACCATCAACCGGTCAAACATCTCTTGGGCACCTTCCCCTTCAACTATCACAAACCGGTTGAGCTTTGCCTTCAACAAGTCAATCTTTGCCTTTCTTCCTTTGTCAACACCTTCATGTGCAAGAACCAAAGTGTCCCAAATCTTCTTTGCCACATTCACATTCATCACCCTATTGTACTCATTTCCATCTAGAGCACTTAGGACGATGCTTGTAGCTTGGCCATTGAGGTGGGCTGCTATCATCTCCTCATTTGTGGGTGACTTGGAGTTCACCGGAGGCTCATATCCACTGCACACAATATCCCAAAGACCGGGGTGAATGCCATTAAGATAGGCACTCATCACATGTTTCCACTTGGCATAGTTGGTCCCATCAAAAGTGAGGCAACTTCCCCAAGGGAACATTGATGAATGACTTCCTATCACGGTTAGAGAAAAGAGAGTTATAGTTAAAGGATATGGCGGCAAATTTGTTGTTGTTGCTGCTGCCCTCATCCTTCTTCTTCTCAATCTTCTTGCTCTTTGGCACATAAGACTCATCATCATCACCATCATCGGAACTACTTGATAGCTCACTTGATTAAGCATCAAGTTCCGCCATTTTCTTGCTTCTTTCTTCTCTTCTCTTGAGTCTTTCTTCTCTTATTCTCTTTCTTTCATCTCTTCTTTTGAGCTTCTCGATGAGCTGCATGCTTGCATCTTCTTCTTGCTTCTTGGCTTTCTCACGCTTCGGCCCTTCTTGCTTCCTTGGCAGCTTTCTTCTCTTTTCTTTGTCTCCTTGCCTCCCTTCTCTCTGATCGGTGGGCGCCGAGAGAGGGGGACGAGGAGAGCTCTCCGGCCGAAGCCGTAGGCTTGGCGTGGATGCCTTCGGCTCCGCCTTGATTAGAACCACCTCCGTATCCATACTTCACGCGGTGAAGCGCTTTAATGAAGTAAACAAGCCCCGATACCACTTGTAGGATCGCCGGACGCCTAGAGGGGGGTGAATAGTCCCTGCTTCAAAAATCAACTCGAAACACTGTCAGTTTACCAAGCGGCACCGCCGCTCTGAGCGGCACCACCGCTCCACTAAGCGGCACCGCCCGCTCCTCGCGGCAAGTTAGGTCACGCTTCAAAATCTGTCCAATGAAAAGTAGATCGAGTAGTTTTCCTTAGTTCCCGGGCAGGTATAGACTGCAGATCGAGACCTGGAACAAGCAGATCGAGGGTATAGAGATAGATCGGTCTCAAACCCTAAATCCTCTCAACAACAACAATATATATATGCAATGTAAGGTAAAGCAAGCACACGGTGACACGGTGATTTATCCCGTGGTTCAGCTCGCCACCAAGGCTTGCCTAAGTCCACGTTGTTGAGGTTCCACAAAGGAATGAGCTCACCACAAAGGTTTGCCTCTTTGCCTCGTTCACAAGTCTAGGAACCGAATCCTAGAGATGTGGGGTAATGTATTAGATGCAAGAGGGTGTTACAAACCTCCCTAGGCTGCCACACAAGTTGGCAAGCTCAAGGGCGACGCACTAGCCGGCTAGGAGCAAACTCCAAGAGTAAAGAACCAAAACCGCCGCCAAAGTGCGAACCAAGTGCCTCTAGAACGATGAAGATCGTGGAGCTCCCTTCCAATCGAAGTTTGCAGCCCTCACACTCAAGAATCGATGGTGGAATCGATGGATTTGCTTGAGGGAGTGAGGAGCTTCAATAGAGGAGAGAGAGTTGAGCACTTGGGACCTTTCTGTCGAAAGTGAGCAGAGAGAAGAAGAGGTGACCGTTGGGGGTAGAAAAGGAAAGTATAAATACTTCCCCTTCCAACGGTCAACACGAGCGGCACCGCGCTCATGATCAAACGCACCGCCGCCGACAATGCACCGCCGCCACCCTTAGTCGCAGAGAAATAGAAAGTGTTTGAATGGTCGACTAAGTTTGGAGCCGGAGGTTATGTAGTGTAAAAATGAGCACACGGTTGCACGCTTTGGCACAGTGATTCTAATCCCTCTTAATAGTACGGCGTGTCCTATACTCAAATTCAAAATGTAAAATGAATATAAACCTCCTTTCTTGAAGTACCAAATAGAAATCGAATCGGGTACTCCTCCTTTAGGTTTGCAATGTCCTCTTTGCTTATTGCTCGCTTGTCAACTCGATAAATCTCATTAGTCCTCTATTTAGATTGTCATCAACGCCAAAACCCACATTAGAGGTTGATTGCACTTACAATAAGCGATGATGACATAGTTCGTGCTTTCATGGCAATGAGAAAGCGCAAAGAAAAAAGCCTTGAACTAGAATTTGTATTGTATAATGTAGTCCCTTATATTTATGTAAGACCTTATCTTGTGTATAATCTATTTTTGCAAGTCTGTGACTTATTTATGTAAGTTTTGAACCTTTTAAATGTATTATCCCAATTTGGTTAATTTATAGCCGTTTTGCTGATTTTTTCTTTGAATTTTGTCATATTCCACATGAATTTGTTTTATTAAGACTACCCTTTTTCAAATCCGGGCTCCACCACCGAGTTGTTGGCCTCAAAATAGTGGCAACTTTTGTTCATCACCGGACTACTCGAGGATATAAACGGGAGAGCAAAGCAGCCTTCTCCCTCCTCACCAACGGTAATTAGCAACTACACCAATACCCGCCATCGCCAAGAACCCGCCACCCCACCAATCTCGCCGAAAAATGCCACCACCGTGCCGGCTCCACTCTTGTCCGTCCAAAGAATCAACGCCACCTTCACGTCTCGCTTTCCCGTGCTCCACATATTCTACGAAAAAGACCACTCGACTTCTTTATCACCGAGCGGGATGACCAAGTAAAAAAAGGGCAACAAGTCTCGGGACATGGTCCCACAAAAGGAGACAACTGTGTGCAGATTGTACTGGGCTACAACGCCGTGGGTTATCCACCTTGACACGAGTGCACCACCACACATTCACACACGCCAGCGATGCAGTGGCCTGCAACACTGCGCTAGTCATGAACAGGAATCAGCTCGAGCCATTCAACGACAACAACTTCTTCTCCGCCAAAAGCTCGCACCGCGCCCGACACCAAGCCCAAAGACTCTACCAACGGTTACAAGTCTTGAAACCACGTGCCGACTTCTTCACCGTCGATGGGCACCGAAAAAACTCTTGACTCCGCCTTTGCCGACGAGCACCGAGAACAACTCTTCGACTCGCCTACGCCGATGGGCACCAACAACCTTGCGTCTAGATCCCATGCGATCGTCCCCATCCATGCCCTCCTCCAACGGTGACTTGTCCCCACCGACAAGCGCCAAGAAGTCCGGCTCGCAAGTCGGTGGCCCCGTCCATGCCCACCTCCAATTCCAAATGACATGGCCCCTCACCTAGAGCCGGCTAGCTAGCGGCCCCCCGAGGGGTGCCAAGAACTCGCTCGCAAGCCGCCAGCTCCGACCCCCTTGCCTCGCCTCCAACAACGACTATGTCCCTATCGATGGGTGCCAAGACCCCGCCAAGCACTAGTACCAAGGCCCATAGGTTCATGCGAAACATAGGTAAGATGTTGGTTGGTTCACTCTTCGTAACTTGTTTGATTGTGTTTGTTTCAATTCGATCAGAATCTAGATTACGATATAAGTTTATATCTCACCGTAGGCCTAAACCAAAAGGATCCATTTTTCGATGACTACCACCCCAATTCACTTGTTTGAGGAATAAAAGTGTTTTGTGGAAGAAAAAAGACACAAGGTTGTTTTATAAGAACATCTTTGCTCAAAGAAGCTTGGTGTCACCACTTATTCTCGCCATGAGAACCACATGATAATTTCGGTTGCTACACAATGTTATTGTCTTTATCTGTTTTTCTCTTAGACTAGTGACTAACCTATTGATTTTTGATTGGTGGTTTAAATATTTGAGGCTGCATGGATGTGAGAAATCTCATCAAGGATGTGCACGGGATATGCATTGGATATTGACCATCTTTTGTTTAGATGATTCGTGCAAGATTGCGACATTGTCTTTGTGACATGCATTTGTTGTAAGAGAATTTTTGAATGTGGTATAACATCTATACATGCTAGTACTTCAAGTTCATTATAATGTGCCTTTTGTTTTTCTGCTACCACTTGTTCATGTTCACTACAATGCTCCCTTATTATAGTAATGTTCGAATTAGTGGTTCTAAATAAGAGATGTATATATATATAGAGAGAGAGAGAGAGGAGAGGAGAGAAGAGTAGAGGAGAGGGCTTGATAGTGGATTGAGAGGGGGCGACATTATGGTTTGAGACCATGTGAATAGGCGTAAATCATCTGCGACTTTAAATATGGAAAAGTTTCTCCCTACAACAAGTCTGAGGTATTTTTAGTGATCTTACATACTCTAGCATCATACTGTGTCCATATGTACTACACTTTGAATAGATACTAAAAATTGTGTTACACTTTTAGAGTATGATAATCACTCCATTAGTGGACCTATATATAGAACTCATATGGGACATATGGGCCAGTAGAATTAGATGGGCTTTCACTTAACACCCACCTTCAAACTCAAGGTGGAAATGGAGGATCTTAAGCATTGAGTTTGAGCAAATGAAGTCGATGTTGCTCTCTAGTTTGCGCTTTAGTGAAGAAATCGGCCAATTGCAACTCAGATGGGACATACTGAAGGGTAATGGTATGTTGATTACAATGATACTGAGTAAAGAAGGCATCAACACCAAATATGCTTGGTAAGTTCATGCTTCACAGGATCATTGGCAATTTGTATATCTCCTATATTATCGCATAGAAGAGGTGTGGTAGCATCACAAGAAAACCCAAAATCAGCCAACAACCATCGAAGCCTTACAATTTCTGAAGTAGTGGTGGCAGGTGCTCGAAGTTCTACCTCTATACTAGAATGGGATATAGCGGCTTGTTTCTTTGACTTCCATGCAATAGGAGGGGACCCGAGAATAATACTGATACCCTGAAATGGAGCGACGATCTGTTGGGTCACTCGCCCAAGTGGAATTCGAAGCTGAAGCTCACTGTCATGAGCATAGAATAAACTAAGAGATTATGACTCCCTCAAGTATCGCAAGGCACGAAGTAAATGGCAAAAATGAACAAATTTAGGAGCGCTCACAAACAAACTAAGAATATGGACGACATGGGCAATATCGGGCGAGTAACAGTGAGATAAATAAGGTTGCACACAATATGTCGATATCTAGATGGATCCTGAATAGTGGGATGAAGCTGCAAATGGAGTGTTTGTTGAATGAACATTTTGCAGCTTATTAGGCTAGGGAAGACAACTATTCATATGGAGTGTCGATGAATGAACATTTTGTATGGTAGTGCTAAAAGAACCAGGTCCGGCGTGTTTTTCTCGATGCTCGACAGTTAATAGTTCTTGTGTGCATTGGATAATGGATATGGACCATCATTTTTCTAGATGGTGATAGATTGCTACATTGTCTTGCATCAAATGAATGTATACAACATATATTTGCATCAAATGTACATTGTTACAAACATAGTCTATAGCAAGTTCTCAATATAATCTACAACTTTGTGGTTCAAAAGTTTTTTTTCCGAAGTCATTTAGATCCCAGTACGTGTTTTAGGTTCATAATTTTGAAATTCAACATTTTTCAATTTGTAAATGACCTTGAATGTTTACATAGTTAATACCGAAGTTATATAGTATGCGATTCGATCTACATGTTTACCATTTGTAAGTTTTTATTTAAAGTCCTTTAGCATCTCACGTGTTAAATTTAAATTAACATATTTTGAGATTCAATTTTTAATTTTTTTCAAGCCATCTCTGATGGAGATATATCCTGTACAAAATATTTGCGCTTGACAAGATTTAAAAATTTGTAGCTATTTTTTCATTTTGGCTTATTTATTTATTTATTAGATAAAATATTTAATACAAGATTATAAATTATTTTGAATAAGAAGATAGAGTCGTATATATAATACTCATATGTGAAGTCTTAAAAAAACACTTTTATATATCTCTAAAAAATCTTCTCACTCTTCTAAAGTGACTCCCAACTAAACACGCCATATATCTTCAGTCCACGATCCATGCATTGAATGCACCGACTATCCATTTGATCCCCTGGTTGTGCTTCTTCAAATCTGACATATCGCTTGATCGCTAGTTTTATGCTCTCTTGTAACTCTTCTAAATTTATGGAATGAAAATGAAGTGCTGTGAGGATAATGTGCAATCCCCGAGTGAGGGACATGCATGCCATGTCATGTGTCCACGTGCCCGCCGCATGACCAGAGCTAGATAGATGGATGGATAGATGACAGATGGCCATGGTGACATGTGCAACAACGTTGCATGCGTATTGAGTTGTGGAAAAGATACACAAGAATGCTTCTGTAAATGGCGAGACAATCTTTAGACACCTTTAAAAGTCACTTACAAAGACGGACACTCTAAGATTGAAAATCAATTACAAAGACAAATTTATTAAGATCGGTCTCTACAAATACTTACTATATTAAAAAATAATTCATAACTTTTCCATAGATATGGATGAAGATAAATTTATTATATTGAAATTATAGACATTTGACATGATCTATACAGCTTAGTGATTAGGAAGTTTTTTATTTAAAACCATTTAGAGTCCTATAATTTCTAAATTTAAAACTTTCAAACAATCTCAGATGTTGACATGCTCGATAACTAAAGTTGTAGTTCTCAATACAATCTACAACTTTGTGGTTGAATCTTTTATTTGAAGTCATTTAATTAGAGTCCCAAATATGTGTTTTAGGTTTACAAATCTTGAAATTCAAATTTTAGAATTTTTAAATGACCTTGAATGTTTGCATAGTTAATACTAAAGTTATAATAGGCTATCCAATATACTTCCAATGTTTTAAATTATAATTTGTTTGACTTTTTCAACCCTAAGTTTGATCACTCGTCTTATTCAAAAACTTTGTGGAAATATAGTCATATTTAAGTTATTCTTAAGGACCTTTTGTTAATAAAGCATGGCACAATAAAATAAGTGATATTTTTGTGCAATTTTTTTTAATAAGATGAGTTGGTTGAACTTGGGTTGAAAAAGTTAAACGAATTATAATTTAGAACGGACGGAGTACATGTTTATGATAGGTTTTTTTATTTAAAGATGTTAGCAACTCAAGTATTTGCTTTAAATCCACATCTTTTGAGATTCAAATATTTGAACAATCACGGATTTGCGCTTGAAATTGATTTAAAACTTTGTAGTTAGAACTTCTCTACATTTTAGTTTATTTATTAGTAGCTAAAATATTTAATACAAGATTATTATAAAATATTTATAATAAAAGTTTTTTGAGTACATGCATGATGCCAGGGGTTATCAATGCAATCGAGTTTGAGTCTTGGTATTATTTTTGAGGTAGCTGAAAAATAGCAAATCCCTTTATATTAAATTAGTCCAAGCGCAGGCAGATGGCTTGCTCATCGATCTCTAAAATCTTCTCATCTCCTCCCCTGGTTGTGCTTCTGCATTACGCACGTACCCGGCCCTCGATCCATGCCAATCCCCTGGATGTGCTGACGAAATCGTTCGATCGCGGCGTGGGCAATATATGTACGGGGGCATATGGTATGTTCGTCACACACACGCACATACGAGAGCAGGCCGCCCGCATGACCATCTTCATATCTTTAGGTTGGCAAAGTATGCAAACAAAAGCTCCTACACACTGGCTTTATATATTTTTTTATATCACTTCTTTCTCATTTGCTTTCCGCTGATTAGCAGCAGCTAGAGATCGTTTTTTTTTTTACCTAACCGGTCGGGGAGCCCCGACCTATTTTTCATTTTGGCTTATTTATTTATTTATTAGATAAAATATTTAATACAAGATTATAAATTATTTTGAATAAGAAGATAGAGTCGTATATATAATACTCATATGTGAAGTCTTAAAACCACTTTTATATATCTCTAAAAATCTTCTCGCTCTCCTAAAGTGGCTCCCAACTAAACACGCCATATATCTTCAGTCCACGATCCATGCATTGAACGCACCAACGATCCATTTGATCCCCTGGTTGTGCTTCTTCAAATCAGACATATCTCTTGATCGCTATGTTTTATGTTGTCTTGTCTTGTAACTCTTCTAGATTTACGGAATGAAAAATGAAGTGTTGTGAGGATAATGTGCGGTCCCCAAGTGAGGGACATGCATGCCATGTCATGTGTCCACGTGTCGCACGACCAGCTAGACAGATGGATGGATAGATGACAGATGGCCATGGTGACATGCAGCAACGTTGCATGCGTTTTGGAGTTGTGGAAAAGATACACAAAAATGCTTCTGTAAATGGTGAGACAATCTTTAGATGCCTTTAAAAATCTCTTACAAAGACGGACACTCTAAGATTGAAAATCAATTACAAAGACTAACATCTTAAGACCGGTCTCTAGAAATAGTTACTATATTAAAAAATAATTCATAACTTTTCCATAGATATGGATGAAGATAAATTTATTATATTGAAATTATAGACATTTGACACGATCTATACAGCTTAGTGAATGTTTGCATAGTTAATGCTAAAGTTATAATAGGCTATCCAATATACTTCCTTCTGTTTTTAAATTATAATTAGTTTGACTTTTCAACCCCAAGTTTGACCACTCGTCTTATTCAAAAACTTGTGAAAATATAGTCATATTTAAGTTATTCTTAAGGACTTTTTGTTAATAAAGCATGGCACAACAAAATAAGTGATACTTTAAGCAATTTTTTTTAATAAGATGAGTAGTTGAACTTGGGTTGAAAAAAGTTAAACGAATTATAATTTGGAACGGATGGAGTACTGTTTATGATATGTTTTTTATTTGAAGATGTTAGCAACTCAAGTATTTGCTTTAAATACACTTCTTTTGAGATTCAAATATTTGAACAATCACGGATTTGCGCTTGAAATTGATTTAAAACTTTGTAGTTAGAACTTCTCTCGCAACGAAAGCATCATCATCTTCATATCTTTAAGTTGGCAAAGTATGCAAACAAAAGCTGCTACACACTGGCTTTATATATTTTTATATCACTTCTTTCTCATTTGCTTTCCGCTGATTAGCAGCAGCTAGAGAGATCGTTTTTTTTTTTTTTTTTGACCTAACCGGTTGGGGAGCACCCGACATATTTTTTTTAATTAAATGAAAGAATAGTTACAACAAAAGATTACAAGGCAACAATGCCCAAAAAAGAAAAAGACATCCTATACATAGCTATCTCTCCAAATTTTAAGTAGAACTGCCCTTGAAGGCTTGGCCTTGATGCAAACAAGACCAACTTCCTTTGTGAAAGATCTTTTCCATTCATCAACATTCCTTTGTCCATTATCAAAAACAATCTTGTTTCTTGTTTTCCATAGCACCTAGCATGCAACAATTAGAAGCTCTCTGAAAATGATGTTCGGGAAGCCCCTCCTTGCTTTCAGTAGCATGTTGAAAGGGCATAAACTGAGGTCCCACGAGATATTCAAAGAGGATCAACATTCTTTACTGAATGGGCAGCTGAAGAATAGGTGTAGGTAGGTCTCTTCGCAGTCATTGTCACACAACACACAACTATAACTATCAAGATGCATGTTCTTTCTTTTCAACATGTTTCTAGTGTTGAGTCTGTCTCGAGCAAGAAGTCAAAAGAAGATTTTTGATTCCCAAGATTATTAGAAGCCCAGATCCATTTAAATAAAGGAGAAGATTGATTGGTACCTGTGATGGCATTGTATGTTTTCTTGCTGCTGCCCCAAGAATATATCCAAGAGTCATTCACATTTTCATCTAGATTCAGGTTTTGTAAGATGAACTCCACTTCATGGCCACTAGACATCTCCCTTTTCTGTCTGCATCCCCTTTACTCCACAAGCAATTCTTTTCTGAAATGATCTATCTGCTTTATTACTTGAGGTGGTAGCTTGAGGCTACACATAAAGAAGGTGGGAAGGGCAAAGTGAAGATTGAATTAACCAGTATGAGTCTTCCATTATAAGATAGAAGCTTGCTAATTCCGATAGCCTTCTTTCCATTCTACTGATGAGAGGAGCAAAGTCAATGATGCTTGGGTTCAGTTATACCCAATGGTAGGCCAAGATATGTGAAAGGCATGGACCCAACCCGACAGCCAAAACTCAGTAGCTAATAAGTCAACTCTTCTAGAATTCAAGTTGATGGGCACTAAATTAAACTTTGCAAAATTGACTTTCTGTCCCGATGATTCGAAAACGTGTTTAGGATATTTTTGATTAACCAGGGGTTGTTTCCTCTGCAGGGGAGAACAAGCAAAGTATCATCTGCATACTTGAATAACTAGAAAATCACCATGGAAATTACTGGTGAGAGGATGATCCAACAGGCCATCATGCCAAGCTCTATTCACCAAGGTTTGTAGGAGATCTGTACCTAGGACAAAAAGGAGAGGTGACCAAGGATCACCCCCGCCTCGACCCCTCTTTTTCATCTGAAATTCTTCCCTAGGATGCCATTTAGGATTACTGATGAGGTTCCACTGGCTAGGATATTGTGAACCCAGTTAATCCATCTTTCAGAGAAACCCTTGTGCTTGAGGATGTCTAGGATGAACTGATGCTCTATTTTGTCAAAGGCTTTCGCAAAGTCCAGCTTTAGGATGATTTTTTCTTTTTTTGAGTGATGGCAAAAGTGAAGAAACTGGAAAGCCCAAGCTAAACAGTCTTGGATGGTTCTTCCCTTGATGAAACCATATTGATTCTCATGGATGAGCTCAAAGATAACTGATTGCAGTCTGGTTGAGAGAATCTTGGTGATGCACTTCGTAGAATGATTCATCAATGATATGGGTCTATAATAATTTACTGTTTCCGGGCTGCCCTTTTTGGGAATAAGAGCTATGAAGGATGAGTTTATACTAGCCAAGCTGGAATTATGGCTGGAGAAGTCTTGGAACAATATATTGAAATCTTCTTGAATAATACTCCAAAATTTCTTGATGAAGAGTCCATTAAAGCCATCAGGGCTTGGAGCATGGTTGTTGGGCATTTCTTTCATTACTATAGCTATTTCTTCTACACCGAAGTCTCGCATCTATGCTTTGGACAGTCTTGAGAATTTAGTAGCTCTGACAAATTGCAAGTTATGCCAGTATACTCACTAATGCCCATTCTTTCTTTGAAGGTAGCCCAAAGGAGATTTGCTTTCTGTTCATGATCCAAGAGCACATTACCTTGACTATCGGTTAAGGAGACAATGAAATTTCTTTGGTGTGCTATGGAAGCCGTCAAGTGAAAAAAGTGAGTGTTTTCATCCCCAAACTTGACCCACTTTATCATATTTCTCTTGCCATTTGCCATTATTTCCTTTTCAGTTCAAGTAGACAAGTTAAGTGACTCTTGACTAGTCTTTTGAATGTAGCTTCTAGTCTGGATAGGGGCCTTTGCTCCTCAAGACCTTCTTGGAGTTGTAACACCCAGTTACAATTGTGGATCGGTTTGCTCTAGTTGGACAGAGTTTTGCTCCATTTTCTTTGTCTAGATCTTACTTGTTTTAGTTTGGTGGGCAGGTGCTTTCTAGCATCCACAAAATGAGGAGAGTTGTTCCAGTGGTGGCTAATAGTTTTAAAAAAATCCAAGATGCTCAATCCAGAAATTCTCAAATCTGAATAAAGTTGACTTGGGAATAGAAGTGCCAATGTGTACTGCATAGGGTATATGATCATAGACTAGCTTGAGGAAGTGAATATCTAGTCCAATTTTACTAGAAGGGGGTCTTGTTGCATGTTGCTCTAGGTGTATGCCCTGCCACTGAAAAAGATTCCAGACAAATCAAGATCAGATATTAAATCATTAAACATGGTCATTTCAGTAAAATCTCTCCCTGGCTTATTTCTGTACTCTATGCTTCTAATAAGGTTAAATTCCCCACCATGGAGCCACTCATCAAAGGCAGATGTGTGAAGGTTGATAAGCCAAGTAATAAAGGCATGTTTCATTGTTGGTTGTGATGGCCCATATATGTTGCTCACACAGAAGGAGCTGTTACCCAGCCTGCAAAGAACTTGACAGAGATTGCATAGGAGTTAGTTTGATTAATATTGCCATCCAAAATGCTGATGTTCCAAATAGACAACAAGCCACTAGAGGCCACAACCGAGGGAAAGAAGGCAAATTTATCGAGAGATCTTGGGTAGAACTTCTTAATGTAAAAAAGATCCAAAAAGGAACCTTGATATCTCTTCTATTGTGGCTGTTATCCATTTAACTCAGAGTAAAAGAGATACAAATTTGATATACTAGATATCAAAGTTAGAGTGAGCAACTAATATGTCATAAAAATCACAATAATATACTCAGGAGTAGAGAGGCAAAGAGTGACAGGCTGCAGATTGGATGGCGTTATATGTTTAGGTGGTATCTAATATCAGTCTCACGTTAACCAAACCTGAGTATCGTTTTCTATTCCACTCTGCAATTGGATGGAGTTACATTTTTGTGAACTTTAAATATGGAAAAGTTTCTCCCTACAACAAGTCTGAGGTATTTTTAATGATCTTACATACTCTAGCATCATGTTGTGTCCATACTAAAAATTGTACTAAGTTCGCTGTTTGAGGAAGGGTAATGTTCACCGGTAGAGTAAGATGCCCTAATCTATGCCTCTTCTGTTCCAGGAGGGAGCCATCTTTGCTAAACACAAGAGGCTAGGAAATCTACCATATCTGCGACTTTATAATATGGAAAAGTTTCTCCCTACAACAAGTCTGAGGTATTTTTAATCATCTTACATACTCTAGCATCATATTGTGTCCATATATACTACACTTTGAATAGATACTGAAAATTGTGTTACACTTTCAGAGTATGATAATCACTCCATTAGTGGACCTATATATAGAACTCATATGGGACATATGGGCCAGTAGAATTAGATGGGCTTTCACTTAACACCCACCTTCAAACTCAAGGTGGAAATGGAGGATCTTAAGCATTGAGTTTGAGCAAATAAAGTCGATGTTGCTCTCTAGTTTGCGCTTTAGTGAAGAAATCGGCCAATTGCAACTCAGATGGGACATACTGAAGGGTAATGGTATGCTGATTACAATGATACCGAGTAAGGAAGGCATCAACACCAAATATGCTTGGTAAGTTCAGGCTTCACAGGATCATTGGCAATCTGTATAGCTCCTATATTATCGCATAGAAGAGGTGTGGTATCACAAGAAACCCTGAAATCAGCCAACAACCATCGAAGCCATACAATTTCCGAAGTAGTGGTAGCAAGTGCTCGAAGTTCTACCTCTATACTAGAATGAGATATATTAGCTTGTTTCTTTGACTTCCATGCAATAGGAGAGGACCCGAGAATAATACAGTACCCTGAAATGGAGCAACGATCTATTGGGTCACTCGCCCAAGTGGAATCCGAGTAAGCATAAAGCTGAAGCTGACTGTCACGAGCATAGAATAAGCTAAGAGATTATGGCCCCCTCAAGTATCGCAAGGCATGAAGTAAATGGCCAAAATAAACAAATTTTGGAGCACTCACAAAAAGACTAAGAATATGGACGACATGGGCAATATCGGGGCGAGTAACAGTGAGATAAATAAGGCTACATACAATATGTCGATATCTACATGGATCCTGCATAATGGGACGAAGCTGCAAATGGAGTGTTTGTTGAATGAACATTTTGCAGCTTATTAGGCTAGGGAAGGCAAAGTGTTTGTTGAATGAACATTTTGTATGGTAGTGCTAAAAAGAACCAAGTCCAACGTGTTTTCTCAATGCTCGACAGTTAACAATTCTTGTGTGCATTGGATCATGGATATGGACCATTATTTTTTCTGGACGGTGATAGATTGCTATATTGTCTTGCAGCAAATGAATGTACAACTGTACAACATATATTTGCATCAAATGTACGTTGCTACAAACATGGTCTATAGAAAGTTCTCAATATAATCTACAACTTTGGGGTTAAAGTTTTTTTTTTATGAAACTAGAAAGGCAGGCAGCCCCTACGGGAATTTGTTGAAAAATGAAAGTTCAACACAAAATACAAGCCTTAAAGGGAAAAAGAAAGAAGATAACAGCCTAAGAAACAAAGAAAGATAAAAGGAAAATGAAAGCAGAAAGGCAAGTTACAATAGATTTTGGATCCATGAGTCAAACGCTATTCTGAACTTTGTCTTAACCCTCAGGGCTAGGACCCTCACTTCCTTGGCAAAAATTTCTTTGACTCTAGCAGTACTTGCCGAGATACCCTTGAAGATCAAATCATTCCTCACAGTCCAAATTGCTCAGCACATTATGATTATTACGATCATGAAGAAGTTCTGGTGAGACTGGGCCCTGATTAAGTCAATGGCCTGGAGAAGGTCAAGGTGACCACTTAGCTGAATCCCAGCCTAAAGCCAACACTGCTCAGCGAAGTGACAGTGCAGAAAAGGTGTTGAACTGTCTCTTCTTCATTTTGATTACAGAAAACACATTCATATGAGGGCAGATGCATATTTTTCCTCCCAAGGATGTTCCTCATGCTTAACCTGTCATTCAAGAGCAGCCAAAAACACTATATGCTTTGGCTGACAATAGTTCTTCCATAGCCATTTGAAGGCCAAAGGCACTTGCTGATGACCCATGAGATGTTTGTAAACCTTTGAGGCTGAGAAAGGCCCCCAAGCTGTTGACCAGACGTCATTTGCTGTAGAAGGAGTATAACTGCCTTTCAGATCCTATAAAATTATGAACTGGTGATGAGCTTCAATGGATAGAGGTGGATTGAACAGGACCTGAGAGTCAGTATTAAGGAGCCATTGACTGACTGTCAAGCTCTTAGTTTTTTTCGAAGTCATTTAGATCCCGGTACATGTTTTAGGTTCATAATTTTGAAATTCAACATTTTTCAATTTGTAAATGACCTTGAATGTTTACATAGTTAATACCAAAGTTATATAGTAGGCGATTAAATCTACATGTTTACCATTTGTAAGTTTTTAATTAAAGTCCTTTAGCGTCTCACATGTTTAATTTAAATTAACATATTTTGAGATTCAAATTTTAATTTTTTCAAGCAATCTCTGATCGAGACATATCCTGTACCAAAATCTTTGCGCTTGACAAGATTTAAAACTTTGTAGCTAATTTTTTTTATTTTTATTTTGATTTATTTATTAGCTAAAATATTTAATACAAGATTACAAATTATTTTTAACTAAGAAGATAGAGTGGTATATATAATACTAATATGTGAATACGTGATGCACAGTCGAGTTTGAATCTTGAAAAACACTTTTATATGTCTCTAAAAATCTTCTCGCTCTCCTAATGTGGCTCTCAACCAAACACGCCATATCTGCAGTCCACGATCCATGGATTGTTGAATGCACGACGATCCATTTGATCCCCTGGTTGTGCTTTTTCAATCGCACATATATCCCTTGATCGCTATGTTTTATGCTCTCTTGTAACTCTTCTAAATTTATGGAATGAAAATGAAGTGTTGTGAGGATAATGTGCAGTCCACGAGTGAGGGCCATGCATGGCATGTCATGTGTCCACGTGCCCGCCGCACGACCAGCTAGACAGATGGATGGATAGATGCATGACAGATGGCCATGGTGACATGCAGCAATGTTGCAGGCGTTTTGGAGTTGTGGAAAAAGAATGCCTCTGTAATTGGTGAGGCAATCTTTAGACGCCTTTAAAAATTACTTACAAAGATGGACACTCTAAGATTGAAAATCAATTACAAAGAACAACATATTAAGATCGGTCTCTAGAAATAGTTACTATATTGAAATTATAGACATTTGACACGATCTATACAGCTTAGTGATTAGGATGTTTTTTATTTAAAACCATTTAGAGTCCAAAATATGGTTTTAAGTTTAAATTCAAAAATTTAAAACTTGCAAACAATCTCAGATGTTGACATGCTCGATAACTAAAGTTATAGTTCTCAATACAATCTACAACTTTGTGGTTGAATCTTTTTATTTGAAGTCATTTAATTAGAGTACCAAATATGTGTTTTAGGTTTTGCGAATTTTGAAATTCAAATTTTAGAATTTTTAAATGACCTTGAATGTTTGCATAGTTAATACTAAAGTTATAATAGGCTATCCAATATACTTCCTCTGTTTTAAATTATAATTTGTTTGACTTTTTCAACCCTAATGTCACAGTCCGGATCGATTCCGGGTGACACGTGTGCCATACTAGCGGGGCGGCGGGGACGAAGAGAGAGAGAAAAGATTGATCTTTATTGCAAGTTTCCCTAAGAGATTACAGCACCCTTACTTATATAGCCCTCCTAGTGGGACTTGTAATCCAAACAATCTCTCTAAAGGTTTCCTTATAGAGTTGGAATACCTTTTACAAGCAATCCTATTTACTTCCTAATAAGGGTTTTCCTTATAGAGTTGGAATATCCCTTGCACACCAAAAAGTCCTAAGATAATCCTAACCCAACTCTTACTTTATTAATTCCCCGAAGAAGCCGTGGGGAGACGGGCGGCGCGGGGGGAGGCGCAAGCCCCCCCGGGGGCGCCTCCCGTGGTGCGGGCCTCGTGGGCCCGCCATCCCGGGTCCTATCTCCTGGCATGTGACATATCCCCCCTTCTCCGACCCGCGCATCCTCGCGCTGGATGAAGGTCCATTCTGTGACACCTGGTGGGACATCGGGCGTGCCTGGCATGATGAACTCCACCTGCAGAACCAATTTTCCATGTACCGGGTTCCTCGGGATGATGTTCTACCGAGTGCGTAGTGGTGCAAACTCCAGCGGGTTGTGGAGGTTGCCGATGTATCCATGATAGATGTACTAGTGGATGGCGCGCGTCCCGCTGTGGGCGCAAATGCGGAGTCGTGTTGCGAGTAGGAGCTCCCTTCGAACCCCCGCCTCAAGATGTTGATGTATCATGTCTCGAGGAGGACTCTCCAGGAACAGGAAGCGATCATTCGCCGGCGGGGTGACGAAGAGCGGTATGAGGCGCCATATGATGTCCCGACGAGTTGGAGTGAGGCAGCTAAGTTCAGCATCATACCGTACATGAAGGAGCCAATGTCGAACATGGATGGAGAAAGCTGGTGTCTTCCTTGTTCCGCGTCGTAGTTGATATAGACATTGTCAATGGTGAGGAACAGGCGATCCATACCATCGAGGAAGACAACACAAGTAGGTCTCACGTGGTGGCGTCGTGGCCACAAGCCGCCGGGAGGATGACAGTTGGCGCGGCGGTCGTCGGTGGCGCCGTGTAGGTGCCTAGAGTGAGGTAGTTCGTCCAGTCAAACACGTTGGGGGCTTCGTCCGGCCAGTGAGCATCTTCCTCGTATCGGTGTCCATGGTGGTGGGTGGATCGTAGTGGCCTCCGGATACCATATCCGCGACTGAATCGATCCCGAGGTGACACGTGGCCGGCGAGCCCCGGGCGGCGGCGCGCGCCGGCGTTGGTGGCGCGACGGCGACGATCGGCGGTGCGGCGGCGGCGGCCCGCAAGGGGGTGGGGCGGCGGTGCACGGGAGGAAGAGAGAGAGAAAAGATTGATCTTTATTGCTTGTTTCCCTAAAAGATTACAGACCCCTTACTTATATAGCCCTCCTAGTGGAACTTGTAATCCAAACAATCTCTCTAAAGGTTTCCTTATAGAGTTGGAATATCTTTTACAAGCAATCCTATTTATTTCCTAATAAGGGTTTTCCTTATAGAGTTGGAATATCTCGTGCACACCAAAAAGTTCTAAGATAATCCTAACCGAACTCTTACTTTATTAATTCCCGAAGAAGCCGCGGGAGACGGCGGCGGGGGAGGCGCGCGGCCCCTCTGGGGCCGCCTCCGCTAGGACGCGCCCCGGGCGCCCTCCGGCTGGGCGCGGGCCTCGTGGGCTTGCCATTGTGAGCCCTATCTCCTGGCATGTGACCACTCGTCTTATTCAAAAACTTTGTGAAAATATCGTCAAATTTAAGTTATTCTTAAGGACCTTTTGTTAATCGGTTCTTCAAGATACTCATAGGGATAGGGTTTGCATACGTGTGTTCATAGAGGTGAGTATGCGTGCGTGTTGAGCGTCCTGTGTTGTACGGTGTAATCTCAAAAAAAAAAAAAAGCATGCCACAACAAAATAAGTGATATTTTGCGCAATTTTTTAATAAGATGAGTGGTTAAACTTGGGTTGAAAAAGATAAACGAATTATAATTTGGATCGGATGGAGTACATGTTTATGATAGTTTTTTTATTTGAAGATGTTAGCAACTCAAGTATTTGCTTTAAATCCACATCTTTTGAAATTCAAATTTTTGAACAATCACGAATTTGCGCTTGAAATTGATTTAAAACTTTGTAGTTGGAACTTTTCTACATTTTAGTTTGTTTATTAGTAATAAAATATTTAATACAAGAGTATTATAAAATATTTATAATATTTTTTTTTTGAGTACATGCATGATGCCAGGGGTTATAAATGCAATCGAGTTTGAGTCTTGATATTTTTGAGGTAGCTGCAAAATAGCAAATCCCAATACAACGCGGCTCCCAATACAACGCGGCTCCCAATACATCAACTTCTCAGTCCACGAATGCACCGACGATCCATGTTTGCTCCATCCCCTGAAGAACTTATGGGGACGATTCTTATTTAGCGCACAAATAGCAGTGCACGGACGCGTGACACGCGTCGTGGCTATGTCCCTAATCAACTGCCACACACTTTTTGGCCGCACCGATGCTATAAAAGGCGCGCCACGAGAACCATTGCTTTGGCGCCGCGGTGCATGCGGACGCCAAGGAAGGCGGGTCCCGCATCTTTTTCTTTTTTTTTTGTTTTATTGTTTCCTTTAAAAGGTAATAACTTCTTCTTTAAACATCCGTTTTCAATTCCGTATCCACCATCCCGTTAATTATAATGAGATCTACAAAACTAGATCCATGTTGAATATGTTTTGAGAAACTTTTCGCGATGCCAAAAAATTTACATTTAAAGTACAAAGTTTTACATTTAAGAGTACAAAGTTTTTATTACTGTAGTACAAAGTTTCAAAATTTATAGTGTAAAGTTTTGCTTTGAGATTAGAGTTGATTGCGTTTCTTTGAGATTAGGGTTAACGTCGTATCTTGAGATTAGTGTTTATGTCTTTTGTGAGATTAGGGTTCATTGCATTCTTTGAGATTAGGGTTCATGGCTTTTCTTTGAGATTAGGGCTCATGTCTTTTGGCTTTGAGATTAGGGTTCATAGCTTTTGCCGATATTAGGTTCATGGCTTTCTTTGAGGTTAGGGTTCATGGCGTTCTTTGAGATTAGGGTTCATGGCGTTCTTGAGATTAGGGTTCATGGCTTTTGCTTTGAGATTGGGGTTCATGGCTTTTTCTTTGAGATTAAGGTTCATGGCGTTGCTGAGATTATGGTTCATGGCTTTGCTGAGATTATGGTTCATGGCTTTGCTGAGATTATGGTTCATGGCGTTTGCCGAGTCACTAACTGATTTTTAAATTTAGGGTTTTGGAACAAGTGTCCTTTTAAATGCATGCCCCCTACTAGGCAATGGATTTTTGGGGCAAGTGTCTTTTGAAATGCATGCCCCCTACTAGGCAATGGATTTTGGGGGCAAGTGTCTTTTGAAAAGCATGCCCCTACTAGGCAATGAGTTTTGGGGGTAAGTGTCTTTTGAAAATTTTAGCTTGTAGAAAATAAATTTTTCGGCTCGACGCTTGATAGGAGAAGCCGGGAAAAAAAAATACGGGCAGCAAAAGAAAAATCTTGGCTCATTGACGAAAAAAAGCCCGGACATGAGAAACATGCCACTTGTGGTGTGCGTGTCTTATTTGCTATTGTTATCGGTGCATGCGCTCCGGTTGCTATTGCTTGCATGCATGTAGTTGCTATTGCTGTATGCATGCATGTCGCCATTATTGGTCTTTGGGCGCATGTGCGCCGCTAATGCTACTTGGTGCACGTCGCGCCGGACTTATGGGACGGTTGGAACTGCCCGTCCCTCCGGTCCCCCGGTAGGTCAAATAGCTAGACTGCTTTTTCATTGACTTATATTGATGGCTTCAAATAGCTAGACTGCTTTTTCATTGACTTATATTGATGGCTATAGTTGAAGCCCGGCCTCCGGTGGCTTCTTACTGAAGTTGGGAAAGCTAATATATATCTACCCACTACTTCCGGAACGACTACCGCCAACAGTTCACTATTACGGAAATGGACTAAATGAGTGCGGCGTCGGGTGCTAAGAGCACGATCCCCAGGTTGTGCTTCTGCATTACGCACGTACCCGGCCCTCGATCCATGCCGATCCCCTCGATGTGCTTCACAATGGCAACGGGTATGTACCCGATGGATACTAGTCACCCATACCTGTACCCGCCAGATCAATCCGTACCCGTCGAGTTACCCGTGAAAGCACATGGATACTGATTTCATTCCATACTCGTACCCAACGGGTAATTTTTACCCGACGGGTAATCCATACCCGCTAATACACCCGAGTTCATGGCTATATTGTATACTCATATGCTTATATGGGCCAAATACTGAGCTATATGGGCCAAATTCATAAACAATACACAGTTCATGAATATATATATACTCAAATGCTTATATGGGCCAAATTAATGGGCCGTATGATTACTTGGGCTAAAATTACAGAGACAGGCTATATATGTGCTGATGAAATCGTTCGATCGAGGCGTGGGCAATATATGTACCGGGGACATATTGTATGTTCGTCACACACACGCACATACGAGAGCAGGCCGCCCGCATGAGTCATGCATGAGGCTCTCGCGACGAAAGCATCATCATCTTAATATCTTTAGGTTGGCAAAGCAATATGCAAACAAAAGCTGCTACACGCTGGCTTTATATATTATTATTAATTATCACTTCTTTCTCATTTTCTTTCCGCTGATTAGCAGCAGCTAGAGAGATCATATCGAAAAACTAAACGGCTGGCTGTTGGTTGTGTGACGTACACAGACACACAGTGTATATATAGGACACACTGTGTGACGTACTCCTACACAGACACACAGTGTGCACACGCATACACTTCACGCCTACCACACGCGTGACTATTGGTTGTGTGGTAAGCTGGCTAGTGGATTTTAGTGTAACGTGGAAAGCTGCAGCGTTGTTGGTGCATGCATGCGTGTGTAACTTGTTGTCTGGGATGGAAAAGTATATATCTTTATTACTAGGAAAATAATAAAAATAAAACCAGGTTTTACTCTCTGTCCGTACGTGCTTTTCCATATGTATTGTGCTGCTGGCGTGGATGCTACACACAGTACACGCGTGTGCTACTACAGTGGTCAGTTTAAACCAAACACCCCCCCACCCCCCCCCCCACCCCACCCCACACACACACACACACACACACACACACACACACACACACCCCACACCCCACACACACACACACAGTGGCATACAGAATTTGGCCACTCCCATTAGATAAATGAAAGAAATTCATATCACTAACAGTAGATAAATAATGATTTTCAAAATACAGAAAAAAAGGATATTAAAAAAGGAAATGTATATAGAAAAAAAATAAACTAGATAAAAATTTCATCCCAAAATTTACACAATGGCAAAAGAGATGCTTGCATAAAAGATTACTTGCCAAGAGGTGCATTGTTTCGCAGCCCATAGGACTGCATTGCCTGTATCTTATGGTAGTGTTGCTAGTATACGACAATGAGCACCGCAGAATGCGGCGCGAAAATTATTACACGAATAGCCAGATTCGAGTGGCGGAGCTCCCGACCGTTGGGCTCTCGCCCTGGCGGACTCCCAAGCAGTCGCGCGCCACCGGCCGCCCGGCCCCGGCGCCCGCGGCCCCCCCCCCGCTTCAACCTCCACCTCCCCAGACATCCCTTCGGTCCCCTCCTCCACTGCTCTTCGGCGTGCGGCGACGGTGCGCCGAAGCCGCCGCGCGCGTGAAGCGGGGCCGCCGGTGGCCACGCCTTCCCCGCCGCCGGTATGCGGAGCGGGCGGCCACGACCCGTAGGGAACCGGATCTGGCGGCCACGCACTCACCCCGCCACCACGGAAGACTACGCCTGGCCGTGGCCCCTCGCCCGCCGATGCGGCCGACCTATGGCGGTGCCCGTGCCGCGGGATCGCCGGCTGCCCCCATCGCCGCGGGCGGGCGAGGCTGGCATCTGCCTCCGTCGGGGAGGGCCTGGGGCGTGACGCGCCGCCGGCGATTTTGAAGACGGTGAAATCATCGACGCGCCGGACCGTCTTCTGCGGGCCACCAGCGTCGCCGCCCACCGCCGGGTCTTGGCGGCGGTCTGTGTAACGGATCGGATCGCGGCCGCCCTCGCCGGATCCGGCGACTTCGGGGTCCTCGCCTCCCCTTGCTCGCGAGTTGGGGACGCCGCCGCCGCTCAACACCACAGCCCTGGGGACGCCGGTGCGGTGGGCATCGATGCGTCGCCCGGCGGGTGCGGTGCGCCGTCGGTGACGGTGCTGCCCTCGCCGTCGACACCGAGGAGGAAGATGGTGCGGCCTCCGTCGCTTCCCCCGGCCTTGAGGTCGGGAGGACCTTGGCCAAGGTACATGCTGCCACCGCCGGCGCGACATCTTCGCCCCTCCAAAGTTGTGTCGCAGCCGGCGTTGGGGGACCACCCTCGGATGCCTTCGGTCCCGACATCTGCCTCGTCCGTCCGTCCGCCCCCGCACCGAGCTCGTCGTCCTCCCTGTCTCCCCATGCCGCCCCCTTCCACCCCCCGGCCGCTTGGGGGACGTCCTAAGCACCGCCGATGGGCGGATGACGACGGCGACAGCGTCGGCGATGAGCGACCCTTGTCCTACCTTGACGTCGCCCGTTGCCTTCCCAAGGTCGATGCTACGCCGGCGACGGAACCACCGGGTCGCTCTGGCGTGTGCCATGGAGGCGTGGCTGAGCGGCGGCGTGCCTCGGCCCGCGGCGTGGGAGGTGTGACCGCCCCGACCGCAGCTTGGTATGTGGCATCCCCTGTTCGGGCCGGTGGATGGTCGTGTCCCTATCCGGCAATGTCTTGGGCGTCGTGGCGAGTGTCTCGCTCCCAACGCCGGGGTGGCGGGACATCCTTTCCGGCCGGGGAGCTCCATCCGTAGCGTCTCGGCCGGGCCTCGGTCTGCCCGGGCGGCTAGGCGGGTGATCCCGGATGCACTCCGTGCAGTGTTTCAACCGCCGTCCCTACTCGCACCGTGTGGCAACTTGTCGGTTGCCACGTCGTTGTTGCGTTGTCACGACCTCGCCACCTCGCCGGGGACTGCCAAAGTCCACAACGAGGGGGGCGACCTGCAACGGCGGCGGGCGAGGGGGCTGACCCACAACGCCATGCTTGCTTTGCTTCCTTGTCAACCAACCGGTCTTCGGGTCGGGCCACGCCCGGTGCCGCGACGGACACTGGTAGGCCTCGGCGACATCGGGCCGCAGCGGCGGCGACGGCGACCTTCGCCGATGCAGGACGCCTCTTTTGAGGCGCCGGGGAGCACGTCGGCGTCGCATGAGAGTTGTTGCCGAGGTGGCCAGCTCCTCGGTGTAGGACCCTCGACGGTCGAGTTGCGCTGGTACGAGGGGCCTCCCGTGTGGGTTGATCCCATGTTGGAGGAGCTCTCTTCGCCCGTTTCGGGGGCGGCTTCAACCGGGCTCGCGGTTGGGGTCTCCTCCGAGTTGTCGCCCCCTTTGTGCCTCGATGATGAGCATGATGGTACGGAAGTGCCAGTCGACCCTTTGGTGGCTCATGAGGAGTCAGATGCTCGGCCCTCCCCTTCGCTTGTTACCCTCGATGTGCGAGGCACCGCCCGAGTCGCCCGCTATCGGTGCGGTTTCCGTCGAGGGGGTGTTGGAGAGTCGGTCGGCTGTTGCGCCTACCGGTGGTGTGGCCTCGCTGAGTACGGTGCAGCTGGGGGCTAGAGGCATCCGCCGCTACGGTGCAGGAGGAGCTAGAGGCGTTGATTTGCCTACCGTTGGAGACGCCTCTCCTGGAGAGACCGCAGTTGCGCCGCTCCAGATCCCGCGCCTTCCGGTCCCGCTGCGGTGTAGTGAGCGCATTGCTAACACGCCACGGGCGGAGAATGTCACCGAGGCGTGGCTCAGGTCGTGCTTTTTGAGGAAGCTTGGCATTGAGGTTGAGGATGAGTTGATGGCTGAGAGTCAGCTCAAGGACGTCTTCGAGGGGACGCGTCGACTTGGTCCGAACAAAAGAAGGAGTGTTTCAACATTCTTTTGAACGGACGTTTCGACGTAACAGCCTTGGATCTGAACTTGGCTGAGTTGGAGGACGAGGTCTAGGTCTTGGCGGGCGCGCCTTCTAGTCGTATCGGTTTATTTGTAATCACAACCTCGTGTAAGTTGTTGTCGGGTGGGCTTCGGCAACCACGTGTTGCCGTCCCCTCGTTTATCAGTACTTCAAAAAAATTCTCTCGCTTAATGAAATACGCGCCAGTGCCTGTTGGTGGGCGTGATCTTGGAAAAAAAAAATTATTACACGAAATCTTTCATCTCGGTAGAGACACACACTGGCATGTCACTGCCGTGCAGGCGCAGGCAGCTCGCTGCTCTTTCACGGATATAAATAGTGTCAGTCTGATGACGATCCTCCTCAGCCGATCATTCTTGTGTAGATATTCATCATCAAACATAGATAGTGGGACACTCATAAGCAGATGTCGCCATGGCCCTCTTCGTCTCGCTAGCGTTATATTTCTAATGCCAATCTTGTTGTACACAACCCCCCCCCCTTCCTGATCCACTAGGTATTATTGCGACCGGGGTTTTCGAATTTCAAGCTTCTAGCTTGTTATTGTGAAATCATACTATGATTAATTAATCCATTCTTTTCGTAGGACATGTCTGGAGCTCGTCCAATGCGGCATGTATTTTTAATAAACCTTCTTCTATATATACCAAGTCAGATCTATCAAAATTTTCAAAGTATTTTCCGTATTTATTTGCCTTTTACATTTTGATTTTGTTCTTTTGTTTGGCACAAATTATGCTCATGTTGTGGCTATTTGCTGCATGGTGATATTAATATTCAAGTTCCCCTAAAATCACAAATTGGATCTGGAGTAAATATTCTTACATGTTATTACAGATTTACATGGATTGATTTAAATTGTTGTTGCGTAGGTGAAAATATTGTGATTTATATACATAAAAGGTTGCCAAAGCATAGGATCAAATGGAAGGAAACAAACATATCCACTGCAACACAAATATATAAGTGCTTCCTTTTTTTTTTACAAGTTTATGTTAACATTATATTTTTTCTGTTTAATAGATATTTACCACATATGGAACATCTAGTTCTTTTTTTTAACTGGGAACATCTAGTTCTTAAAACAATATATAAAGAGGGTATACTGGGGAAACCCAAAAACAACTTCCTCTGGAGAAGGAAATATTTAGGAGTAGAAAAACAACATGGTTTTTTGGCCCAACTAACTTAGTGAAAGCCATCTTCACTTTTTACATGTCGGAATTACAAGAACACTTCACCACACCACGTAAACATATTTAGGCACATTGGGTTACTTAATCCACAGGCAATTTAGTAACCATAGAGTGAACACACATCATTCTTAGTTGATCCCTATCACATTGGCATGGGACAAATCAGTCCTCATGCACTGCAGTACCCCTAGTGACCTGAATAGAGATATACATATGGCATCTTTATGCAGTGTCTTGTGGGAGAAGTAGTCGAGGAATCTATCTCTAGCTATCTGTCATATATGGACAAGTCACTTGAGAGATATCTGATCCATACACAAAAAAGTCTCTTGCAGCGCCACCTTGAAGCTACATTGGGATCGAGTACGAGCCACCACACTCCAGCGCCAATGCAAGCACTTGAGCCCCTATAAATACATGCCTCGCTGGGGGCCTCGAAAACCATCATCAACTCATAAACAAACCTTCACAACACACGCATTACACCTTGTTAGTCTCCCTTCCATATTGGTAAGTTACATGCTAAAATCGTAGGTAATCTCACCAATGCTAGAACCTGTTGAGTAAACCTCACCACCACCACGGTTTCCTGATATACTTCGATTGTCTTCCTCAGCAAAGCTCACGCGGGGATAATCACCTCGCATGCAAATTTGCACAGCCAGAAACTAATCTACTACACCAGTGATCGTGTGGTTAGTTTTAGCGCACTAGATAGCTCTGTCTAGTGTGTATTAATAGAGCACAAGAGAGATCTATATATCGATCAATTCCTGATCGCTTCCTCCTTGTAGCTGGTCACGAGTGGACTCCGCCGTCCACCGTCGACAACCACGGCAGAACACGCCCCAACAGAGGTGTCCGGTGGAATGAGGACCCTTTGAACTAGTGCGCCTAGGTGCACCAAGGACACTGGGCATGCCAGACTCGTTCTGGGTGTTCACCTACAAGAGGTGGAGCGGTGCCCATTCCCAAGCAACCACGTGTGGGTCACGTGCCCGTACGCGCACAGGGGCGAGCGAGTGTGTTGCCGTGACCGGAGAAGCTATGTGTACATCGTGGTGCCTTGCTCGGAGTACTTCGAGTCGGCGGCGGCTCCGAGAGCTGGACGGGTCCAGCGCGATGCCTGTCCAGCTTTGGAGCTGTCACCTCGACTTGGCGTACTCCGGGCAGGGCGCCGCGACATACGCGTACCTTTTCGGGTCACGGCGACGCGCTTTAGCCCCTGTGTGCACGTACGGGCACATGACCCACACGTGGTTGCATGCCTGAGAACAGGCACCGCTCCACCTTGTAGGTGAACACCAGAACGAGTCAGGCATGTCCACCCACAGGCGGTGTGCCCTTGGTGCAGCACACGCACCAGTTCAAGGGGTCCTCGTTCCTCCGCCGCGCCGCCACTGTTCAGGCATGTGCCGCCATGCCGGTCCCTCAGTGTCATTGACAGCAGAAGTGGAGCCCAATCGTGTTCAGTGGCAAGGAGGATCGGTGGCCATCATGAATAATCGATCTCTTATGCGAACACACCAACTGGCTAGAGCTAGTTTGTATGTATTTAATAGAAGTCTTTTGCAGATATCTTATTTCTTCCTCTCCTTTTTTTTAGTTTTTTTACCCTTCGTACAACTTGTATTTATTGTATTCATAAAAAACTTGTATTTATTGTTTTATGGAGCACTACCAAAGGCTTTGGTAGAACATTGGTTTTAAAGTAGTGGAACCATAATAATATTTACGCCCTATTTGTTTTGGGGGTTGGGGGTTTGGGGGGGTTTGGGGAACAACTCCGGTGGAGGACCTACTTGGGTCCTTACCTAAATTTTAGGAGTTAGAGTAAAAACTCAACTCCAAAGTGGAGCCCTACATGAACCCTCAATTTGCATGTCACCTTAAATTATAGTCTCAAGTCCCTAGATCCGAAACCCCTTATCAGTGGATCCCACCCCACTTTTTCCTCTCCCCTTTCCCCTTCCCGTCGCTGGAGGAAGCAACGCGCCGCCCTCACTAGACGCCACAACTTTTGCGCCTTGTACCCTCCTACTCCTCCGCGCGCCGCCAAGAAATAGGATGCTGCGCCCGGCCGCGGTAGTGGCTACGCTAGTGGCGCTGGTGTCGAGTCGGGCGGGGCGCAGAGACGTGCTGGTCGGGGCCGGGCCACGACGCAGCGTGATTTCTCGTGGGCCAGCACGGGCGGGCGCGGACGGGCGACGCCAACACGGGCGCGTTTAGACACCGGCGCGCATCGAGCGCCGGCGGGCACCGAGACCGGCAGCGGGCAGCACGGTACTACCGTCGGGAATCGTATAGAAGCCGCAGTCCGCGTGGGACTCCCCTGCGAGATAGGGGCCTCTATTTTTTCCCCAATGGAGTGTGAAGTGAATTTGGGCCTCTATTTTTAATCTAGCCCTCAAATAAAAATTTGAGGGCTTAATTTGGGAGCCTCCACTGGAGACGCTCTAAGGTCGTTTTTCAAAAACATTTAGAAATAAAAGTCTCAATGGAACTTTTATTTATAATAATCTGTGTTAATTTAGGGGACAGGACTAGAAAGAAGCCACTTTTGTTTTGCTCGGTTCATCCAAAAAATGACTCTAGCTCATTCAGGGTCCTTAAAAATGGGTCCTTGTTGGAACCCCACTTATTTTTTTTAAGGTTCAAAAGTTTATCTTCTGGACTCCAAAACATATTTCTCCTCAATTTGAAACAAAATTTTTCGTAAAGCGGAGATATTTTCCTTATGAAGCTATAACAATTTTCTCTTGATGTAGAGCTTTTCTTTTTAGCCTATAAAACAATTTTCTCGTGCATCTAAAATATATGTATTACAAATATGGACAGGTTGTTTTGTAATAATATTTTTGCTTGTGAAGCGAGAACATGCATTTTTATTTAGTCCTATTTTTCTTTCAGTAAAGTTATTGAGTGATTTGATCCAATCCATCACACGGTTTCTGGTTCATTGGATCTGCTTTTGGCTTCCATCCTCACCACAAGCAACGAGTTCGGGACCCACGCTCACCGTACGAAGCCGGAAGCTGGCGTGGGCATCTGGACTTGGGCAAGATCTGTCCGGACGCTCGCTAGCCTAACCGTTTCCTCAATGAACTCTGAACTTCAGAGTCTGAAGGATCACGCTCTGGATCGTCCTCATCGCCCACAGGACCCTCGTCTTTGACTTCTTCCTGTTCTCTCCAGAGGTGTCTTCTAATGGTGTCTGATAAATGTTGCGTGTTCATTCATAAATATAGTTCTTCGTGTCTTCCATGATCATCTTCCTCAGCTTAGCAGGGCCAGTGAGATCAAAAACGTACCGACTCCACCAGTGGCTGTCAGTGTGTCACTGCATACATGACACGTCACCATACGCAGGCAGCTCCTGGGCGGCAACCATGTCCATTCAGAGTCCCCTGCTCTTGTAAATGAACGCTGAAACAGGATTGTGGATCAGGACCAATGTAGCTAGCCTCCAGTCGTCGCCACCAGATGACGCGGGGATCTCCAGCAAGGCAAAGATGTCGTCGATCAGGAATTCAGGATGTCCACCGGAAGTTCCGCCGATTCAGTGCCAACAATAGTCAATGACGACTGAACATGGTGGTGTCGATGATCTTTTGGCATGTCTAATAAAGCCCGCAAAACAAGACTGAAACCAAACTCATTTACCCAAAAGCGAATTTAAAATCAGACATTCAAATCAACTCGCACCACACAGGAACTGCAGAGGTTCAAAGAAGAGGGACAAAGACAAATTAACAATGTAGCCACACAGCAACTGCCTGCAACAATAGCTACCATACCACACAGTACGATTGCAGAACAAAGCTTAGCATATGGTTCCGACATATAGCATGTTGATCATCGACGGACAGACAGATAACTCTACAATGGCTACCATACCCTACAAGTTCAGAGGTTCAACAGAACAGCAGACAACTCTAGTCTCTTATTACAGTCTTCAGACACAGCTGAGCGTCAACAAGACCAAACTCTAGGAACGTCACTCATTCAGATAGAAAGACGTCAGGAACAGAAGCAGGGTCCAGCTCGTAGAAGCCACGGAGCTCGCCACCATTTTCTTCGGTCAGGCGAAACGCAGGTATCTGATGAGAAAACCTCAGGTTCTCTGTCATTGGTATGTTCAGTGTTCCCTTCTGATGATCATGCTTGAACACAGCCACATAGCCATCGACTTTGCTCAGAAACTCAAATATCGTGCTGGATTTAGAGCGCCACTTTATCTCACCTATAGCATACTCAGGGTGCTCATCGCTGCTGGAAGGAACCCAATCAGGCGACCAGTTCAGGTAGATGGCCCAAACCTCACCAACTTGAGGGCGGATTTCAAACTGCAACTTTTTCCTGGTTTTTCTAGCATTTACGACATGAGAGAACACATCAGTTGTGTCATACATGGCCCTCCAGTCGACACAGCTGGTAACCCGAAATGTACCACAGCCAGGAGCTATCCTTTGCTCCAACCACTGTTTCTCCTGCTCTTCTTTTGGGCACGCCTCAAGCCATGTCAGATGCACTTTGAACGGATCCATCTCGACTTTGCTTACCCAGCCATAGAACTTGGGGAACTTGTCAATATCACTGTATAAAGCCCATATCTGCCCACAATAAAACTTCACACAGGAGCGGAGTTCTTCAAAATTGTGGAAAGCCGATTTAGGATATGTGAACGTTTTGGGGGAAAGGGAGTTGTGCTGAGAGGAACCATCACCAAATTCAACAACACCATAAGAATATTTCTGCAAGGATGTGTGAGTTTTCTCTGGAGCAATATGTTCAGTTCCAGGAATCACTCTACCACTCGTGTTGTCAGTTCTCAAATCAGCCAACATGCTGTCAGGACACATGTAAGATTCCAGAGTAACAGAAGGAAATACTGCATTCAGGTCAGTGGGGAGAGCTGCAGTGTCAAGTACCAAAAATCCTCCTGAGACGCCAACTTTTTCGTTTCCAGTTGTCCTATAAAAGGGGATCCTGTGAGAAAACTTGAGTAGCTCACTTGATGGTATTGTGAATGAGAATTTGTCCCTAGCTGTCGCAAACAAACTGACAAAGCCCTTAATCCTGACCAGTGGCATAACAGTGGCACCACCATCTGCTGATATATTTGACAAGACTTCCACAACTTCATATTCATAGGATCTATGGTTATCTGCGTCTAAGCTCCATTCCATGCTCCAACCCTTGTAAAGAGCCCAAACCTCACCCTTAATAGGGTATATTACATACGAGTTTGCTTCTTTACCTTCCATCCATTGAACAATATGAGAGAATATGGACCTGTCCGGTGATATATCTCTTGTTTTCCTTAAGCTAAATTTTCCACAAGCAACAGGTAGTTCTTCATCTGTCCATTTCTCCTCTTCTTTATTAACTGCATCATGCTCCAGCCAAGCCAAATGTACTTTGAAGTCTGAAGAATTAAGATGCAATATTCGAGCATAGAATCTTGGCATGCCATCAAGGTTATCATAAACGGCCCAGATCTGACCAACTTCAAACAAAGTGACATCCCTGACCTTCTCAAAATCAAAGATATTTGGGACAGGCATGGAGAGGCACCTGGAATAGCAATTCTTCTCACCAACAATATCAGTAGCTTCTGAATTCATATTGCCTTTGTGTGTTGCATTTCTATCCCCTTGATTGTCCAGTTCTTTTTGGTGATGTTCAGATGACTGATTGTTGGAACCAACAATATCATTAGACGTTTTACCTCTGCCGCGATTAGCATTACCTTCATGCGTTGCATCACCATCCCTTTGAATATCTGCTCTGCTGTAAAGATACTCAATTGATTGATTGCCAACACAAGCAAGTCTATCATTAAACATTTTAAAGTCTCCGCAAATAGCAGTGCCATCATATGTTGTGTTTCCATCCTCACCGGAATTAACATTGCATACAAACATATCATTTCCATCCCCTTGTCTGCCCACTTTGTTATGGAGATGTTCAGTTGATAGATTGTCAGCACTAGCAACACTACTATTAAACACTTTATCATCACTGTGGTCAGTGTTTTGTTCATGTGTTGCATTTCCATCCCCTTGGCTGTCCACTTTACTGGGCCAATGTTCAGCTGAATGACTGTTAATACCAGCAATATTATCATTAGGATTGCCTTCATGTGTTGCATTTTCATCCCCTTGGTTGTCCACTTTGCTTGGGAGATGTTCAGCTGATTGACTGTCAGTGCCAGCAATATTGTCACTAGACACTTTATCACCACCGGAATCAGCATTGCAGAGTGAATTATACCTTTTACCCTCTTGTTATAGGAGTCCCTGCTATGGCTGTTGTTGGCACCATCATCTTGCCTTCTCTTACCTGATCTCTCAAGACTGTCGGACCTTGCATCATTTAGCACTGTAGATGCAACTTCTCTACTCAAGTTCTGGGTGGCACCAAAGTGTGGATCTGGAGGATCCGGCATCATCCTTCTTGTTGTACGCTCAATTACAGAAGGTGCAGGAGAGTGAATTAGGTTTGTTGCTAAACATTCGACCACCCCACTTCTTGTCGCTGAGCAGCTACCTTCTTGACCAGCATCAGACCTGCAATCCTGCTCCACATGTTCATCCCTTTGTCTAGCATGCATCATTGTCTCATTCCCTCCTGTAGGATAAAAGCTTACTGTCCTGGGCCTGTGGATTGTGGCCACCATGTTTCTCACTTGCAAATATTTCAGATGGAACTTGAGAATTATTTGGAGAAGCAAGGAACCTTGAGGAAACAGCCTCTTCATGTAGGTTGAATGCAAAAAAGTTATTACCACAGTCTTCACAGCAGATAACAAGGTTCCTCTGATGGTACACAAATCTATTTCGGCAGTGTGGGCATATTGTCCAAAACACCTTTACACAATCAGATGGTGGTATGTGTTTAACTAGATCACTTTGGTTTGCCCATGTCTCATCTGATGGCCATATAGTTTCCTTTGACCTTTCTTGTGGACCACATTGACTTTTAATGTCATATTGTGATCGCTTCACATGATCGCACAATATTGTGTGAGCTTCTGAAACCAAATTGAAAGCAGCTTGAGCATTAGGAAGACTATTTTTGCCAGGGTGAAGCAAAAGGGCAAGTTTCTCATATCCCTTTCTTATGATTGTTTCATCAGCAGTAGCTTTGACTTGGAGGATACCATACCAGTCCATGTATCCATTGACCTTCACCTCTGCTGCACAATGCACTTCACAGATAGTCAGCAGCTGCGATAAGTTATCAAGCCTTGGATCGAGCTTTTGAGCTTTAAGTGCAATCCTTTTGGCACCCAAGAAGTCTCTAGTTTTCAGCTTCCTTAAAGCAATTTCTTTGGCATGTAAAGCCTCTTCTTTGTTGCACTCCATCACAACACTAGCAAATTGTCCCAATAGCCTTTAACATATATTGCTACCAGCCTGACATTAATACCCACTGGCTACCATTCTTACAAAACAGACTGTTGAAGCAGTAGCAATGCACACTGTTGGATCAATCTATGCAACACAAATAGAACTAGCTCATCAAGTCCTGCATGTGTACAAAGAACCATGGATGTTAGTGCTGAGAAAACCTCAGTAGCAAAAGAAAATTGAAAAACTGCATGAAGAATACTTTTAGTGTGGATGTTAATCATCCAGATGAAGATTCAGCATCTCCAAATAAACTTTATTGCCACTTACTACATTTAGTTTCACTATTATAAGTTTAGTACTAGTAGTCTTAACAAGATATAATAAACATAAGCAACAAGAATGCTCAGTGATTCAGGTCCAGATATCTTGTAAATTTGACAGGTGGACACGGCTGGGGCAAGCCAGATATAACTAAATGGTGACCAGATATATAAGCGCCAACAGTACAATTACTTCTATCATGCAAGGAGTTGATCCAAATCCGACTATGGTTTAAAAATCCTAATGAGATGCTTTTAATTCATCCATGAGTACTAGGGAGTGCCTGAATCCCGGAACATAATCACACAATAGAAATTCTTTGCTGGTGTTCTCTAAAAAGCATACAATGTATAATCGTTTAAGCAGTTATTTTGAAAAATAAATGCACTGCGCTTCCAATTCCACATGCCCCGAAAGGAACTTTGGTCAAATACAGCAACCACAGAGGCCAAAATGGAATTTGGAAAATAGAAAATATATCCCTGTATGTACACAAAAGAGTTCAGCCAGCAGAAATCGGAGAGGATCCACATAGCCCTGTATACATGTCCACAAATCCACAGCCGCAGCACCTATGACAACTCAAGGTTCTCACTCTAGGAAGGCACTGATAGCTAGTAGCCGCAGAAATTAGCGAGGATCTAGTGGCAATTCAGTTCAGGGCATCAATTGCAAGCCTTTCAAGCACATGCATCCAGATAACCCAGCAAACATCTAATTTCCCCCAATTTTCGCTAACGCACAGAACAGAGAGTTCAACCAGTGCTGTAAGGTGCCTCGGAAGTCGGGAATCACACAGCGGCGCCTAGCATTGGCCGTGCATTTTCGGAGCCCCACCCCAGCAATCCGGAAGCGCGCGCGCGGTACCTGTGCCTGGCTCGATGTGGAGACTTGATGCCGGCCGGCCGCCGGCGAGATGACGACGGGGACGCACCGGAGCAGGCGGGTGGGTAGCACCTGCGGTGAGATAGCGGCGGAGCGGCCGATCGACCGATTGCGTTAATGGGGGTTTTGCTTGCGGCAGTGGAAGGCAGGAGCCAGGTGGGAGCTGGCTGGCTCGATGGTGGCGCGCGTGCGGAGCGGAGATGGATCGAGCGGCAGAGGGTCGGTGATGCTGGCCGCCGGCGAGACTACTGCGGGCACCTCGGATGGCGGGCAGCAGCTGCGGCGAGGCAGCGGCCGATGGGGGTTTTGCCGGAGTGAGCAGTGGAGCAGGAGAGCGAAGGTAGGCACGCGTGTCGCGTGAGGAGTGGAGCTGGTGGTGGTGCACAGTAAATGTCAGTTTTGCCCCTGTGTTGGTTGCCTTTTTTTTTTTTTTTTTTTTGAAACAAATATTGGTTGCCTTTTGGTTACGAGAGCTAATCAGCGGTCTGACATTTTGATATCTGTAATAATCTCTGTAGAAGTCAATTAGTAACCACACCTGAGTGTGCGTTTTTATCTGTTGTCTACAAAATGGTTTTGATCCAATTCCAAATAGAGAGAGAATTAACAAACAAATTGCTTGACAATGGCATTGAGATTCATTAATCCAGGTTATTTACTACTCCTTCCGTTCCAAATTGGAAGTCACCTTCGACTTTTTTTGGTTCGTGACTTCCAATTTGGAACGGAGGGGGGAATTAGAACTGAGGTTTGAGGTTAGGATTGGTGCAAAACTATGTTTTTGTTATATGTTTTTTATATTTTTGATTCTATGATGGTGACTTCAATACCTCTAATTCCATTTAAGTACTATATGTGACAACAACCCTATGTGGTAGCGATGTCCGGAAACGGGAAATCGAGTTCTCGGTTTTCTAGGACGACAAGAGAACTTGGACGATGGATTGGAAATTGGATGGAAATGGAATTTTCTTGAAATTTTATAGTCAAAATAAAAAGTGCCCTCACCATTCTCCAATCATAAATACATAAATGTCATTTTGACTTTTATGGTCTTTGTGTTGTGACCCTGGTCATTTCTTTTCCTCTTAGAATATTGTTGTAATATGTTCAATAAAAGCATGGTACTATGAAAAGAGAATATTAGCAGTTAGAAACTTAAAAGTTTTACCGGATTTTGGTTAAAGCATCGAGTATTCGTAACCAGATGGAGTATTATATTGGTACATCCCGTGTTAAGATTAAAGAAATCCTATATCCAAAACACTAATTCTCCTGTTGCTTTCAGGGGTACATTGCCTTTTAGTGCAATATTTATGTTACTGAATCCTGTTAAGACCATTTCCTGTCACTCCCTATGCACAGTGAAGAAAAGGAAACGAATAACAGCCCCACAACCACAAAGGCACAAACACCCGCAAAATGAATATCAACGACAGTTAAACACACATTTCAGATTTCAGGTCAACGAATTCGCAGCAAAGTGTATCAGAAATTACATTACATGAGGCAAAAATGGTCAAGTCCATATAACCACCTTGCCATAAACACTGAGAACCCAATGAGATACCAATACCACGAGAGTGTGGCTGTCTTCAGTCTACAGAGAATAGCAACAGGCAATTCCTATTTCATCATGCAGCATTCTGGACTTAATAGTGAGACAATTCCTATTTCATCATGCAGCATTCTGGACTTAATAGTGGTCGCCGTCCCCTGACAAACACTAGCTACCTGGATTCCAAACAAAAATGGCATAAGCTAAACTTTGATTCAGCAAGCAGCGCCAACACGGGCAGCAAAGCAAAACCATCCTGTGGAGCGAATGTAAATTTCTATCTATCTTGGTAACATAAGTTAGTCACTCACCAGTGCATGCTGCATCAGAACACAGACAGCATTCAAGGGCTAACTGTAATGGCATTACAGACAACTCCATGTATATATAGTAGTAATATTAACCTGAACTGTCCAGGTTTCAGATCCAAGATTCCATAGTAAAACCACGGTCCACGGTGCAGTGGTGAGGCGCTACAGACAGATCCACACTAGCATATAACAAGTTAACATAAACATTGTCACGTATAATAAGTGTCTGGACCCTGGTAAACCAGAACTGACTTAACCAGTAGCAACAGCGCTGTAACCAGCACAACAGCACCTGAGACCTTTTCCACAGGCACTGGTACAAAATAGCAACCTACCTAGACGCCTCCATGACTATATCCGCAAGGTTCCAGTGAGACCGCGATATATGTACACCAAAATAAATTGACAGCCCAAACACTTGAGACATTATGCTAACCGGAGGTTGGTTCAATAATCTAAGGAATCTGATTCAGCATTTGCCAGTCAGTCGTCATTATCAGGTGTCCCCATACAGGAAGGCGTCGGGGGCGGAAGCAGGATCAAGCTCATAGAAGCCACGGAGCCTGCCACCTCCCTCTTCTGTCAAGCGGAAATAAGGTATCTGGTGGGAGAACCTCAGCTTCTCCCTGGCAGGTACCTCCAGCACTCCCCTTTGCTTGTCAGGCTTGAACACGGATCGGTAGCCCCTGACTTGGGCCAGGAAGGTGAGCTTTGTGCTAGCTTCGGTGCACTCAACGACCTCGCAGATAGCAAACTCACAGTCATCAACACTGCATGGAACCCAGTCAGGTGCCCAGTTCATGTAGACAGCCCAGATTTCGCCAACATGTGGGAGGATTTCAAGCTCCCGCTTTTGCGGTTTCTCTGAAATATACTCGATGAGAGAAGGTATCGCATGTCTCATATTTAGCTGTCCATTTTTGGATAATGAATGTGCCACAGCTGATGGGTAGGTCCTGCTCCAACCACTTTTTCTCCTGATCCTGTTTAGGGCACGCCTCAACCCAGATCACCTCAACTCTAAAAGGCTCTTCCCTGACTCTTCTTATCCAGGCATAGAACTTGGGCATTTTATCAATATCATTGTACAAGGCCCATACTTGTCCACGTTCAAACTTCTCATAGGAGCGACTTTCATCAAATTTGTGGAAATCTGAATCAGGATATGTGTATATGTAGGGGGAGAGGCTGCCTTGATGAGTGCAATTACCAAATTCATTGGCATCACCAGCAGTTTTCTTTAAGGGTGTATTTTGTTCCGGGCACATATCTTTAGGATTGTCTGTAGACATTGGGCGGCCACCAATATGCTCTTCAGTGTGATTCTCCTTTTGAGCAATTTCATCGACTCCCAGATCCATTCTACAACTTTTATTTTCAGTGGTCACATTAACAGATGTGCAGCTTTCTGTCTTGCTCAGAGACATGTAAGAGTCAACAGTAACAGAAGAAAATGCTGCAGCCAGGTCAACAGGAACAGCGGCTGGGTCAAGCTCATAAAGGCCACGAAGCTTTCCACCATTCTCGTCTGTCAGGAGGAATGACGGTATCCGATGTGAAAACCTCAGGTACTCTTGTGGCAGTATCTCGAGGCACCCCTTCAATGCTTCAGGCTTGAACACAGAGACATGGCCATCGACTTTGGTCAGAAAGACAAATAGTGTGCTAGCATCAGTGCACTTGGTGATCTCAACAATAGCATACTCAGTTGGAGGATTGTTCCTGGAAGGAGCCCAATCAGGTGACCAGTTCTTGTAGATCGCCCAAACCTCACCAGCCTTTGGAAGAATCTTAACTTGGCAGTCTGTACCAATTTCACCAGTGTTAACCAAATGAGAGAAGGCACAGTTTTCATGGCATTCAGATGTTGAATTTCCAATTGCAAATTTGCCACAGCCCATAGGCATATCTTGCTCCAACCAAAGCTTCTCCACATCCTCTTGAGGACAGGCCTTCAGCCAGGTCAAATGTACTTTGAATGGCTCTGTCTCAACTTTGCTTAACCATCCATAGAAGTTGGGGAGTGTATTTGTATCGCTGTAAAGAGCCCAAACTTGTCCATGTCTGAACTTCTCATGTGAGCGCTCTTCATCAAAATTGTGGAACTCAGAATCAAGATATGTGACACCAACAAGTTCACCGTCTCTTTTCTTATTGAGAGAGCCCAAACTAATTGGAGAGAAGGCTTTGGCATAGTCACACGGAAGAGCAGCGGTATCCAGTTCCAGTAACCCTTTTGATACCCCCATCTTTTCTTTTCCATTTGTTCTATAACACGGGATGGAGTGAGAAAACCGAAACAGCTCACCTGATGGGATCAAAATTTGGCACTTGCCCTTAGCTTTCCCAAATAGACTAACAAAGCCTTCAATTCTGACCAAGGGGTAGACAATGACACCGATATTCATCAACAAGCTGGAAACTTCAACAACATCATAGTTGCCGGATTGATGTTTATCTGTGCCTGAGTTCCACGGCATGCTTGATTCTTTGTAAAGTGCCCATACTTGACCCTTCCTAGGATGAATTTCAAATGAGGTCCTATTTTTGCCTTTTTCCCAAGAAACTCTATGGGATAATAAGTACATGAATGGATGCAGCACATGTGTTTCCCCTAAGATAAAGTTTCCACAAGCAATAGACAATCTTTCATAAGTCCGTCTGGTCTTTACTTCATTCATTGTGCTGTGTTCCAGCCAAGTTAATTGAACTTTAAGGTTGGAGGCATCGATGTGATTTATCTTAGCATAAACTCTTGGCATGAAATCATGATCATCATAAACTGCCCAGATTTGACCAACTGCAATCCTTTTAAAGTCTCTCAACTTTCGAAAATCAAAGAAGTCCGGAATCTTATAGGTAACTACAGGATTGCCATGCATGTGATGTGAAAATCGCGTAGTTTCCTCCTTACACTTTCCCTTATAGTCTACAATTGTTAAGTTTTCTTCCTTTTGGCTGTCCATTTTGTCAGGAACGTATTCATCAGACTGATTCTCAACCCCAGGTGAATTATCATTAAACATTACACCATTACTCAAGGTAGCATCAGAGAGTGAATTGTCCATCCTTTGCCTTTTATTGTTACAGGAGTCTGTATCGTGACTGTTGCAAATGCAATTATCTTGTTTCCTCTTGCTTAATCCCTCAAGATGGCAGGACACCGGAGATACATCTTCTCTATCCAAATTCTTATTGGCAACAACGTTTGGATCTGAAGAATGCAGCACTATACTTTCTATTGCACCCTTCTCTCCCAAGGGTGAAGGAGAGTGGGTATTTTTCAATGCCAAAAGTTGAATTGCAGTGCTCCTTGTCTCTAGCCTACCTTCCCTATCATCGCGTGACAAACCATTCCTTTTTATATCATCACTACGTGTGGCATGCGCCAATGGTTCAGAGTTCACGTTCCCTCCAGTAGCATGATCCTTACTATACTGGACCTGTTGATTAGGGACACCCTGTTGTTGAAATGAAATCACTTCTGGTGGAATTCGAGATGAACTGTTACGTGCAGCTGATAGGAATCTCGAGGGCACAGCTTTCTCATGCATCTTGAATGCAAAGAAGTTTTTGCCACAACCATCACAGGTGACTAAAACGTTCCGTTGGTTGTACATAAATTGTTTCTGACAATGAGGACATATAGTCAAGAACACCATTGTAAAATCACTTAGTGCACATTTACTATGTCTGGCATGCACCAATGGTTCAGAGTCCATGTTCCCTCCTGTAGCATGATCCTTACTATACTGGACCTGTTGATTAGGGACACCCTGGGCCTGTTGTTGAAATGAAAGCACTTCTAGTGGAACTCGAGAACTGTTAGGTCCAGCTGATAGGAATCTCGAGGGCACAGCTTTTTTGAGCTTTCTCAAGGGCACAGCTTGCTCATGCATCTTGAATGCAAAGAAGTTTTTGCCACAACCATCACAGGTGACTAAACAGTTCCGTTGATTGTACATAAATCGTTTCTGACAATGAGGACATATAGTCAAGAACACCATTGTAAAATCACTTAGTGTCATTCGTCCAGCCACATTACATTTATTTGCATGAGCCTTGCCTGACTGCTGCTTGACATTTCCTACCACTTCTCTAGAAGCATGCTGTCTTTTAATGTCATACAGAGATCGCTTCACACGATCACACAATATTGCATGAGCTTCTGAAACTAACTTAAAAGCACCTTCAGCACCAGGAAGAGTATTTCTTTCAGGATGAAGCCAATAGGAAAGTCTGTCATAGTTCTTTGTTATGACCGTGTCATCTGCTTTAACATCTACCTGGAGAATACCATACCAGTCCAGGTCTCTGTTGATCTTTGCCTCTGCTGCACAATACACTTCACAGACAATTAACAACTGGGATAAGTTCTCAAGCCCTGGATAAAGCCTTTGAGCATGAAGGGCAATCCTTCTTGCACCAAGAAAATCTTTGTTTTGTAGCTTCTTTAAAGCAATTAAACTGGCCCTTAAGGCCTCTTCTCTGTTCCATTCCACCATAGTGCCTAGAAAGTTGTCCCAGGTAACCTTTCAGTTCATTAGTTCCTGCATGTATACAAGCAACAGTACATCTGTTAGTAATAGAAGTATGTAACAATGATAAAATCACGAAGCCATGTTAATTCTACAACAAGGTTACTGCTAATGCAGAAGACATCGTATCATCAACCACCTATATGTCATGTGCATCAGAAATTTGGGATACATTAATAGAACTGTAGTAGCACTTGTTGCGTTGAAGTTTACTTCCAGTAAGACCTGAGTAATAGTGCATGATCAGTGATTTAGACCTAAGTGTTTCGTTGGATTCGGTAGCAAGATACAATAACTTGATAATTATACCTAGAATTACCTTTATCATTATTAGTAGCTCTTAAGGATTTGACAGAAGTTTTAATAATTAATATTATAGAACTAGGCACCTACGCAACAAACCTGACTCAGTTAACTACATATCTCAGACAGATAATAATTAACTTATCAAGCCTGGCAGTGCCAAATAAGTAGGAATGGGCGATGGAATATGCCCAAACAAATTAAACATGTAACACACTAACCAAAGTAAATAAAGATAAAAGTATTTGACCATTATACAAACATATCAACGAGAATTCAATACAATGGATTAGGAAATATATAATTTATTAGCGGACACACTTAATTTTTCCATTTGACAATATAGACTGTCTAGCAGTACAATTTCTCCTAAATATTCTGGCCAATGTTAAAGCACTTCGAGGTTCGAACACTATTGTTTGCACCCACTTCATGACAACTTAGACTGCAGTCTGCAGTTCTACACTTACCATCACTCTCCATCAAGAAACTGATACTAAATGATATGATAGATAGAAATAGCCAATGTGTCGTGTATATTTTCTACAATGGAACAACACAATCCCTAAACAAAAATTCTTGGGGGAATACTGGACAGGAGGAACCACGAGCCCAATGCAGGAATGGAAGAAAGCGGTGGGGACTAACTGAGACAGTCAGACAACGCAACAAAAAAAGTGTCCACTTTCAACTCTGCAAATGTACAACGGAAAGAATGCACCTTGCATTGTACACAGCATCTTCGTTCACCTCAATTGATTAGGTTACAGCACACAATTGATTCATAGTAAACAGCAAACCTAGCATCGTCCATACCGGCACTGATTCCCGGCATCCAAACCACTAATTACCTTTTCCCCCCGATTTATCGTGGCTAAATCATGAATCTTTGCTCTGACAACTCACGCCCCCCTCCCCCGCCGCCGCCGCGCGGACGGAAGAGCAAGAAACCCGTCGGTGGGAGAGTGCTTATGCTTTTTTAGCAGAGTACCGGCGCCTAGAAACCTTACTAGTCGCTAGCGATTGAAGAAAGGGAATGGGGAGGGGAACAGGAACGGGGCCACTTGCCTGAGCGCGGGGGCGCCACCTGAGCTGGGCGTCGGCGGCGAAGTGGAGGAACCAGCGGAGGACGACGGCGGCAGGGGACTCGGTGAGTGGAGGTTTGTACAGTACAGAGGCAAGCAGAGAGGGACCCTTTTACTCTCGCCGTCTTCATTTTTTATTTTGGCAATTTGCAATAGTGCCATCGGCTTTTGCCTCAATTGCAAGAATGTCTCCTAAAAAATTTGGGAGGAATCCCTTCTTGCAAATGTATTTTCAGGTGCCAAGTCTACGATTTGAAAAGGTCATAAGCATATAACAAATTCAATTCTTTTTTTATTATAACAACTGTAAATACAAAAGGGGAAATTTTGATGAAAGCGTAGGATTATGTGATATTGATATGCATACTTCCTCTGTCCTATAAAAAGAGTTGCTATAGGACTTACATTCTTAAGTTTGACTAAGTTTGTAAAAAAAACCTATTAGCAACAATTGTAAATAAGTTCAATTATGAAAATCTATTCAATGATTTATTTAATGATGACAATTATTTACCGAAATATTAATACTTATATATACAAATATATATTTGGTCAAAGTTAAACACATTTGACTTTGGGGAAGCGAAAATGGCTCTTTTAGGAGATGGAGGGAGTATGCCATATTGTACTTTATGTGTATGTCATGTCAGAATCATCTTAATAAAACTCTTATATTTCTAAAATTTACATTTCTTACCTTTTAACCCTTCATTTATACCATATTTGACATGATTTACTCAATATTGCTCCAGAATAAATCTCTCTCAATGGCAATTATATGCTCACTTATCTTCTAAAATTTGCTAAAGTTGTATTTGGTTGTGCCGCCGGAGCCGCTCCACGAGTAGCTCCGGCTTCGATTCACGCTCTAAAAGACCAGAAGCCTCCACATAGAGAATTTAAAAAGTCTTTCGTCAAGCTCCTCGATCCTGGTGTGTGGTCATTTTTCCCCTATTTAGAATATTGCTATAGTATTCAACCTTCGGCGGTAAAGTCCAACTTCCACCCTTCAACTCTAGCCAAAGTCCGGATTTTAACCTTGAACTTCAAAACCAGATAACATTGACCCTCCAACTCTTGAAGAAGTCTAGTTTTCAACCTTGGGCGGTTTTCTAGGAGGTGGTTTTGGCATGTGAACAGTAACTTTTGACATTTTTCTATTTTTTGTTAGAAATCCAACTTAAGAAGCAAGGGAGGGGTACCTAGAGAGCTCTAAAAATCTTGATATTTTTTAGGTTGGTAGAGTGAATAATAAGGATGATAATGGCATAGAACATGCTAAATTTTGTTAAGTAAAATTTGAATTATTGCATTTCAAAATGGTCAAACTTATGTATTTTATGATTTTTAGGGTATTCAAATGGCAATAAAAAAAATCTCAAAAAGTCATATTTATCCATCATCTCAACTCTAGTCAACTTTTTTAGTTCAAGATTGAAATCCGGACTCTGGCCAGAGTTGGAGGGTGAAAGTTGGACTTTACACATTCAATAAAAAGCATGGTATATTATTAAAAGAAAGAAATTATTGACCATTGGTGTTTTAAAAGTTTTACCGGACTTTGGTTAAAGCATGTACTTGTAAACAAGATAGAGTGTTTTACTGGTACTTCTCGTGTTAAGATAAAAAAAAAATCCTATATCCAAACCAGGTAGTTTCATGTTGCTTTCAAGGGCATATTGCCTTTCTAATGCAATATTTACGTTACTCAAATCCTGTTACTGTTAGGACCATTTTCTTCACTCCCCACGGACCATGATAGCCTCCACAGTGAAAAGAATAACAACAGCCCCACAAACACCTACAAAAAGAATACCAGGACTTGAAAACCTATATCAGATTTCAGGTCAACTTATTCTCAGCAAAATGCACGAGGAATTACATGAGATAAAAATGGTTAGGTCCAAATAACCATCTGTCACAAACATTCAGGGCCACTTCAGGGCCTAATCGATCAGATACCACGAGAGTGTGGCTGTCCTCAGTCTACACAGAGCAACAGACAGTGTTCAGACATTTGCCGTTGAGACAGGTCAGGCATCGACAGCAACAATCAGGGAAAGATACTTCTTGCAGAAGAATGTTAGCAACAGCGGCTGGGTCACGCTCATAGAAGCCGCGAAGCTTTCCGCCATTCTCATCTGTCAGGATGAAACCTCAGGCAGCAGTATCTCCAAGGCACCCTTCAATGCTTCAGCATGAACACAGAGGCATGAACGCAGAAACTTAATTAGTCTGCAAACCAATTTCATTGATAGCCTCAGGGCCACAAAGCACAAGGTTTATTTTTCTCAAAAAAAAAGAGAGAGAGAAAAAAAGCACAAGGTTTACAATTTTAGGTTCGGCCAACCAGATATAATATGCCTAAAGTTAGTAATGAGCATTTGTTCAAGGAAAAAAAAGTAGATAAACAGGGGGCACAACTCTGAAGAAATAGTCTTGAAATTCTCGAGTTCTCTGCTTTGCACCTACACTACCCTTGTTGAATACAATCAGCTTGCTCTTGGAGATTTTTGGTAGACAAGTGCAACAGGGGTAAAAAAAAAAAAAGGTTTACTGCAACCTCCAAGAGCTTGCAGCAGGTTACTCATATTGACCTTGCTCCTTCCAACTACATCAGGCCAGGCTATATTAGAAGGTTCTCTTGGTGACCAAATCAGCAAACCAATGGTAGCATTATGATTGTGAAGCAGTAAACCTTGACAAACCAACAAACCAATGGTAGCATTATGATTGTGAAGCAGACACTTGATTGACACATCAAGTGGTCAGCACCCAAAATTAATGCTAGATAGGAATATGTTATAACTGTAATTTCACAACAGCATTTACTATTCAGCATTAGCGAAAAGAAATCAAATGATACAAGACAAGCTAGAGAAAAACTATGAAATCCAGACGTGGAAAAATACGCAATAGAAGGGTTAAAAGAAACAACTGACAACAACCCCCAAACAACCACCTTGACACAAACACTGAGGACCTGATCACATAACAAGTACATACTAGTACTCCGACAATTCAGTTAACTTTCCACATAGCATGTCTACTACCGAGGAGGATACATAGCCACTAAAGATAGCAGGATTCTGGATACATGAATAGGTTAAGCTAGGCAGAACATCCAACAAGTCGCGACATTTTCCATTAGTCTTGCTGAGACAAGTTAGGCATCTAAGGCGCTGATTCAGGCAAGATCCTTCCTAAAGAAGGTCAGGAATAGCAGCAGGGTCAAGCTCATAAAAGCCAAGGAGCTTGCCATCATTCTCTTTTGTTAGGCGGAATGATGGTATCCGATGAGAAAATCTCAGGTTCTCTTTCCTTCGTATCTCCAGTGCTCCCTTCTGCACATCAGGCTTGAACACAGAGTGGTAACCATCGACTTTGCTCAGGAAAGCAAACAGAGTGGTACCTTCAGCACACATCTTGATCTCGCCAATGGCATAGTGGGCAGGACGATCTTTACTGGAAGGAACCCAATCGGGTGTCCAGTTCTTGTAGATGGCCCAGATCTCACCAACCTTTGGAAAAATATTGACATGCCGCTTTGTACCAATTTCACACCTGTTTACAACTAAATGGGAGAAAGCACAGGTTTCACAAAGCTCGGTCGTTGAATTCTGGAGCATAAATTTACCACAGCTCACAGGGATGTCCTGCTCCAGCCAATACTTATCTACACCCTGAGGGCATGCCTTGAGCCAGGTCAAATGTACTTTGAATGGTTCCTTCTCAACTTTGTTTATCCAACCATAGAGGTTAGGAAATGTATCAATACTGCTGTAGAGAGCCCAAATTTGACCATGCTCAAATTTCTCACATGAGCGGTCCTCATCGAAATTGTAGAATTCAGAATCAGGATATTTAACACCGACAAACTCACTGACTTTTTTCTTGTTGAGATCGATGATAGAATCCAGAGTTATGGAAGGAAACACTGCAGCCAAATCACAAGGAAGAGCAGCAGAATCCAGTTGCAGTAACCCTCCTACTCCTACCTTTTCACTTCCATTTGTTCTATAACAAGGTATACTGTGAGAAAATCGAAGTAGCTCACTCGATGGTATCAAAATACGGGATTTATCCTTGGACTCCGCAAATAGGCTCACAAAGCCTTCAATTCTGACCAAGGGGGAAACTATAACACCAACACTCATTGAGTCATCAGAAACTTCCACAACATCATAGTCAACAGCTTGATGATTATCAGTGTCTCCGCTCAGAAAATTTGATTCTTTGTAAAGGGCCCATATCTCTCCTTTCTTAGGATAAATTTCAAATGAATTCCTATTTTTGCCTGCTACCCATGAAACTTTATGAGATAAGTACATGGATGGGTCTTCTAGTACACATGTCTCTCCTAAGCAGAAGTTTCCACATGCAACAGGCAATTCTTTACATGTCCATTTAGTCTCTTGTAAATTATCTGTGTTGCGTTCCAGCCAAGTCAACTGAACAATATTGTTGGAAGCATCGACATCATTTATCTGCACATAATATCTTGGCATGGAATCATGCTCATCATAAATTGCCCAGATTTGATTAACTGCTATCCTATTAAATTCTCTTAACGTTCCAAAATCAAAGAAATCTGAACACTCATAGGTAATCACAGGATTACAATGCGTATGATTGACAATATACATCCCATCCTTGTACTTTTTGCTGACTGCTTTCTTGTGTTACATTCCCTCATCTTGGTTGTCTAATGTGCTGGGAACAGGTTCAGCAGGTTGATTCTCACCACCAGCAATATTATCACTACACACTTTATCATCAGTTAAATTAGTGTCAGCAAGTGAATTTTCCTTCCTTTGCCTGTCATTGTTACAAGAGTCCCTGCTGCGGATGCTGCCAGTGCACTCATAAGCAATCCCAGGATTCCCACGTGTCTGATTAGCAATATCTGTAGCTTCCTCCTTGTACTTTTGCTGACAATCTTCATGTGTTGAATTTCCTTCACCTTGGCTGTCCATGGTGTCAGGAACATGTTTGGCAGCATGAGTGCTAGCGACAGCAACATCATCGTTACACATTTTGTCATTAGTGGAATCAGCAACAGAAAGAGAATTGTCCTTACATTGCCTCTTATCGATACAAGAGTCCATCCTGTGGCCACTGACCTCACAATCATCATGCTTCCTCTTGCCAAACATCTGAACAATATTGCATGACCCTGCAGCATTTGGAACTGTAGATGTATCTTCACTACCAATGTCCTGGTTGACAACAACATCAGAAGCAGGAGATTCTAACATCATACTTCCAGTTGCACCTTTGTCTACAGAAGGTGATGAGGTTTGAGATTGGTTTGCCACTGAACACTGAACTTCATTGCTCCTTGTCTCTGAACTACCTTTCCCATGAACACCTGAGATTCCAACCCTTGTTATATGTTGCTCAGGACATGTGGAATCCACTCTTGGTTCGGAATCCATTCTCCTTCCTGTAGAACGAAGCTCAGTGTACCGTATCAGTTGATCCGGGACACCACATTGTTGACATGAATGATCAGGTGCAATTGACAGGAATCTCAAGGGCACAGCCTGCTCACACAACTTAAAAGCAAAGAAATTTTTGCCACAAGTATCACAGATGGCCAGAAAGTTCCGCTGGTAGTAGACAGATTTCTTCTGACAGTGTGGACATACGGTCCAGAAAACAGTTGCACAATCATATGGTTGTACGTGTCTAGCCCCACTTCTTTTTCCAAGAGTTATGTTTGATAGCCCTACAGTCTGTCTTTTGATGTCATAGCAAGATCGCTTCACATGATCAGACAATATCATATGAGCTTCTGAAACCAACTTGAAAGCAGCTTCAGCACCAGGAAGAGTATTTTTGTTGGGATGAAGCCAAAATGCAAGTTCATCATATTGCTTTCTTATGATTGTTTCATCAGGTGTAGCTTCCACTTGGAGGATACCATACCAGTCCATGTATCCATTGACCTTCACCCCTGCTGCACAATGCACCTCACAGATAGTCAGCAGCTGGAACAAGTTATCAAGATTTGGATACAGCCTTTGAGCTTTAAGTGCAATCCTTTTGGCACCCAAGAAGTCTTTAGTTTTCAGCTTCCTTAAAGCAATTTCTTTGGCATGTAAAGCCTGTTCTTTGTTGCACTCCATCACAACACTAGAAAATTGTCCCAATAGCCTTTATCATATATTGCTACCAGCCTGACATTAGTACCCACTGGCTACCATTCTTTCAGGAACAGACTGTTTTGAAGCAGTAGTAATGCACACTGTTGGATCAATCTATGCAACACAAATAGAACTAGTTCATTAAGTCCTGCATGTGTACAAAGAACCAAGTATGTTAGTGCTGAGCAAACCTCAGTAGCACCAGAAAAATGAAAAGTTGTGTGAAGGATTGTTAGAGGAGTCAATAGTCTATTGGGCCTTAGCCCATTAGGGTTAATTAGTGGCTTGCTTAGGGGCCAAGTCAACCCTCTCTATATAATGAGAGGACATTTATCAATCTAAATCAAGCAAGAGATTAAGAAGGAAATCCCTTCTCTCTTGCCGGCCGTGGGCGAGCCCCGCGGCCGGCGTTCCTGTGCCCCCGCAACCCTAGCCGCCGCCGCCAATCTGTGAACAGTACCCGCGGTACTGTAGCGCCGCGGGTACTGTAGCACAGCAGCCCTCAATCGCATCTCTCTTCCTCCTCAATCCACACAGCCCTAATACCGTCCATAACAAGGATACTATTAGTGTGGACATTAATCATCCAGATGCAGTATCAACAAATAAACTTAACTGCACTTACTACATTTAATTTTGCTATTATAAGTTTAGTACTAGTAGTCTTAACAAGATAAAATAAACATAAGCAACAAGAATGCTCAGTGATTCAGGTCCACATATCTTGTAAAATTTGACAGGTCGACACGGCTGGGGCAAGCCAGATATAACTAAATGGCGACCAAATATATAAGCGCCCACAGTACAGTTACATCTACCATGCAAGGAGTTGATCCAAATCCGACTATGGTCTAAAACTCCTACATGAGATGCTTTTGATTCACCCATGAGTACCAGGCAGTGGCTGAAGCCCTGAACAATAGAGATCTTTGAAGCAATTATTTCAAAAACATTTTTTTATATGTATTGCGCTTCTAATTCCACATGCCCCCAACAAGAATTTTGGTCAAATACAGCAACCACAGAGGCCAGAATGGATTGTGGAAAAATGGAAAAATATATCTCTGTATACAAGCAAATGGATCTTTCCACGAATACACAGCCGCAGCACCTATAACAATTCAGGTTAAAGATCCCAGAGGTGTTATGATGTTATCACCCTTGGGTGCACTGCTAGTAGCTGCAGAATTAAATTAGTAAGGATCTTGTGGTAATTTAGGCTCAGGGCATGAATCGCAAGCCTTTCAAGCACATAGCTCCACAGGATAAACCTTTGATCGAGCAGCAAACTACTGAGGCAGCCCAGAAACACATACCACCCCCAATTTCCCCCAATTTTCGCTAACGTACAGAAAAAGAGTTGAGCCAAGGTGCCTCGTAAATCACAAAGCGGCGCCTAGCATTTGCCTTCCCCAGCACCCAAAGGCTGCGCCTTTAGAGCTGATTCCACCCACAGCACCCGCACTGACCCAATAGCCGCGATCCAAGAACTGAACGGACGGGGAACGGTGCGCCGTACGCGACGCGACAGGCCGGAAAAAGGGGAATGAATGGACGCCGGAAGCGGTACCTGAGCTCGATGTGGCGCGGACGGCGGAGGGTTGAGTCCAGCAGCCGGCGTGACGACAGAGGAACCACCGGGGTAGCAGCTGCGGTGAAGCAAGTGGTGGCCGATCGATCGATTGGGGGTGGAATGTGGAATGCGGATGGGGTTTTGTTTTTTGCCGCACAGCTCGATGGTGGCGGCGCAATGATGGAGCAGCGGAAGAGGATTTTGATGCCGGTCGACCGCCGCCGAGTGCGAGACGACGGGGGCACTGGGGACGCGGGCAGCCAGCAGCAGCGGCGGCGGCGGCGGCCGATCGATGGGGGTTTTGCCTAGTGACGGCAGGGAGGCAGGCAGCAGCGAGGGGGTGTAGGCGTAGGCACGCGTGTCGCCTGAGCAGAGGAGGTTGGTGGTGCGCAGTAAATGACATTTTGCCCTTCTGGTGCTTTTTTTTTCTTGTACGGAGGGATGGTACCCATCCACATTTTCATCATCAGATTTTTTGTGATGTAATAATCTAAACAGTGCAGTAACCACACCTGTTTAGTGTAATAATAATCTGATTTTAATGGGGAACAGAGATCTTTCATGTTTTTATGATTTTTAACTTTACAATTCTATGATATGATGGTATAGTCCGACTTGACCCTGGGCCAATTTAGTATATACTCTGTCTGCCCTTAAAAGAATTAATTTCTGGAGAAAAAATTTGTCCATGAACAAATTAATTTCTGGAGTATATATGATGCGGTCTACCAGGCCATTTTAATACTCCTTGTATATCTTCAATCATAATGTACTGTACTGTCACTTTGAGTCTTTGACTTTTCTTGTAGTTTTTCACTACTAGCCATTGTTTTCCATGTTAGAATATTGTTATAGCATCCAATAAACTAAAGCATGGTATTATCAAATGAAAACATTTATTGACAATTAGAGCTTTTAAAGTTTTATCAGGTTTTGGTTAAATCCTCAAAGCATTTTGTAATAATAACTGGATGGAGTTATATATTGACTTTTCTTGTGTTAAGATAAGGGGAAAAAAATATCCTATCTCCAAAACGCTAATATGTCTCCTGTTGCTTCCAAAGGCGTATTGCCTTTTTTTATGCAATATTTATGTCACTCTCCTCCTGTTAAGACCATTTTTCTGTCACTCCCCATAGAGCATGATATGATATATAGCCTCCACAGTGAAGAAAAGGAAATGAATTAACAATAGCCCCACCAGCACTCTCAAAAGGAATACCAGGAACAGTTGAACACCTATTTCAGAGTTCTGGTCAACGAATTCGCAGCAAAATGCACGAGAAATTACATGAGATAAAAAATGGCCAAGTCAAATAACCACCACAAACACTCAGGACCTAATCAGATACCAGTACCACGACAGTGTGGCTGTCCTCAGTTTACAGAGAATAGCAACAGACAATAGTATGTTCAGACATTTGCCGTTGAGACAGCAGCAATTAGGGAAAGATCCATCTGTTAGGAACAGCGGCTCTTGTCTGTAAGAAGGAATGATGGTATCCAATGTAAAAACCTCAGGTCCTCTTGTGACGGTATCTCCAAGGCTCTCGAGGGCACAGCTTGCTCGTTCAGCTTGAATGCAAATAACTTTTTTTTTTTTGCCACAGCCATCACTACTGACTAAAAAGTTCCGTTGGTTGTAGATAAATCATTTCTGACAATGAGGACATATATAGTAAAGAACACCATTGTGAAATCACTTTAGTGCCATACGTCCAGCCACATTACATTTAGTTGCATGAGCCATGCCTGACTGCCGCTTGACATTTCCCACCACTTCTGTGGAAGCATGCTGTCTTCTAATGTCATACAGAGATCGTTTCAAATGATCATGCAATATTTCATGAGCTTCTGAAACTAACTTGAAAGTAGCTTCAGCAACAGGAAGAGAGTCTTTTGTTATGACCTTGCCATCTGCTGTAACTTCTACCTGGAGAATACCATACAGTACACTTACAGACAATTAACAACTGGGATAAGTTCTCATGGGGACAAAGTCTTCGAGCTTGAAGGGAAATCCTTCTTGCACCAAGAAAATCTTTATTTTATAGCTTCTTTAAAGCAATTCTTCTGGCCCTTAAGGCTTCTTCTCTGTTCCATTCCACCATAGTGTCTAGAAAGCTGTCCCAGATAACATTTCAATTCAGCGGTTCCTGCATGTATACAAGCATCAGCCTGTTAGTAATAGAAAGAGTATATGCACCTATGATAAAGTATTAGTAGTTGAACCCTACAAATCAAAAAAAACATGTTAATTCTACAACAAGGATACTGCTAATGCAGAGGACATCGTATCATCAACCACCTATATGTCATGTGCATCAAAAATTAGGATAGATTGAATAGAACTGTAGTATCACTTATTGCATTGAAGTTTACTGCCAATAAGACCAGAGTAATAGTGCACAATCAGTGATTTAGACCTACGCCTTTTATTGGACTCGGTTAGCAAGATACAATTACACTATAATTAAACCTAAAATTGCCTTCACCATTTTTTGTAGATCTTGAGGATTTAACAGAAGTTTTTTTTTTTTTTTTTTTTGAAGTGGCTTTAACAGAAGTTTGTTAACATTATAAAACTAGCTACAACAACAAATAAGTAGGAATGGACGATGGCATATCTTAGATCAATTTATTTCTGCCTTCATATACTCACATATACTATTGTGGCAATATTCATTCTGTGATCAAAGATTGTCAGCTTGTATGATGAAGATTTTTCATATATACATACATAAATGCACGTACACGTTCGCATAGATCCATTTATAATTTTGCATAATGGTGCTTAGATCCATACCTCTTGGCCTTTCCAACCAATTTGGAAGTTAACTCTTGATGTGGAATGTGCAGAAAAGTGTAGCCTCTGTTTAGGAAACGATGGGACCCGCATTCCAGCAAGGTGCAGAATTATGATATCAGCATCACGGAGGATTTCTCATTTTGCTCATATGGAACCTGCACAACACCCTTCATTCCCTTCAATGTTATCACAACACATGATCTGCAAGACTGCTAGGCAGTGGATGCAAACTTATTAGAAAAAAACAATATATAATTTATTGAGTGTGCAAGGGTGAAGAAATTTACTGATTGCCAGATACAATCCCATGGCCGAGGATCCACAGTGCTAGAAATCTCATCCAGCTTCTGTACTACCTGACCTTAGACAGCAAAGCAACCAACGGAAGCTTTGACTCAGCAAATGGCTACATGACTTGAGCTAAGTTGATTTTCCATCAGCACACTGCACACCAAGATCACATGAAATGTGTGATGACCCTCCTTGGTAACCAATGGGTCATCAACGCAACTCCTACTGGACCAGTAGGCCATTACAGTGATCCCCAAGTGGATGGGCAGCTCCAAATGATACTTGTTGCAAACTTGATCAGAAAACATATTCAAGGTCTGAAACTTATATTCAAGGTCTGAAACTTATATATATAGGGAGAAGGCTGTTGACTGGAAGTGTGCTTATCTGCGTTGAGCACTTGAGCAACTTCATAGTACGAATATAATGCTGGTGAGGGGTCACATTAAGTAATTTTTTCAGAATTCAGCATTGTCTTCCTTCATTGCCTGCATCAGTTTTTTGTTAAAAAATACCAGGAAACAACTATATTCTGAATAATCACTAAACAGGAGCAAATAAACTATTAGGGAGGCCGAATACTTTAAGCATGTGGAGAAATCAAAAACTCAAATTGAGCACCTAATATTTTTTTCAGCAATCTCGTCCAATCAAGCAACACTTGCTTTGTCTCTGAACCAAAATGGTAAAGCAGAGTTACAGCAGAACACCAGAGGACTTCTACTTCCTTTTTTCTTGGATAACATAGTAAAAATTAAAGCTGGATCCTTAAACCAGGGTGATATCGGGAATGTTTTTATGGAATTCTTAACTGTATATTGAAATATGACATGCAATTTTGCTTTGGTAAAATCATACAGTTCCCATTCAGGTATCAATGTAACTGATGTAAGCAGATATGTTTTTGTAAGGAAAAAAAGTACAGCACTGCTCTATGTGAAACTTTCTTCCTTTTCTTTCTCTGCAAAATAGTATTGATAAGAGACAATATGATCATAGCCTGGTCCTTGTAGATGGCATGGGGTTTTACGGTTTTGTTTTCATTTGAGAATGTGTGAATTGCAAAAAAAAAAAAAAAAAAAAAAAATGTACATCGTCTCAACTTGGATGTAGCTCTACAACTGAACAACCGACTAAGCCAGCAATTGCTCTTAAAAACTAATTCAGTTCAAGCTATGATAATTTGCTTTTATCAAATGTTACTTTCACTATAGATCTGGGAGTAATGATTAACCCTCCTCAACCTGTAGACAACTCATACTTGAAGTTTGCTGCTCAAAGATTCATTTCAATAAAACAATACAGATCAGAGGGGAGCGACTTCGATTCAAGTGGTGCATCGAGGAGGCACACAACATGAACATAAACATTCAACAATACCAATAGATCGAACTTTGATTAACAAGGGATACAAATAATCCAGTTGAAACACAGATATGCACTTTTTTTCTGTGAACAAGTTGAACATGCTAGATATTGATGTGAACAGAATGTTTTGTCAACAAAGCTAGATGCTAGAAACCAAAATTCAGATATAAGCAATCAACCATAGACAGGTCATGGGACTCTGATTAAGTGACAGGGTTGAAAGGATATAGTAACTGCTAATTCTGAAATTTATTTCAATAGGTGAGGATAGAGTTTCTTCCCTTTTCCAATTTTGATTTGATAAGCTTCTTTCCAGCAGCGGGTCACAAAGGGAGCAAGCAAATGCTATGTTCGATACCCTGTTCCTAACTTCAAAAGGATACAGGAAGAATTGACATACCTGACTGTTTAATAGCCCAGAAGAAAATGGCATTTCAACTGACGGGGTCCTCACTGATTAGTACGAAGGAAATTCAGATTTATATATAATTTAATTGAAGCTTTTGAATTATTCGATAATTGGACAAGCTTTGCAAATATAGCATTGCAATATAGTTTGAGGAACAGAGGAAGCATGGGGAAAATATATCACTGCAAGTCAGGGACAGTCAGCTAGTAAAATCAAAGATGTCCCTAAACAAAGCAGATCTCATCTAGCAATATATTCCAGGTAAATGGAAAGGCTGTTGAAACAAAGTTTTGCACCTTCCTTAATGCGCACCAGTCGATTCCCCCAGCCCCCCCACCAAAAAAAAAAAAAAGTGGCAACCATTCAGCTGCTTCAGCACCTTCACTATAAGCATATAAGCAGAGCCATTCCACTCCCATACTGAGATATCATTATGACACATTGTATAGAGGTGAAAAATATTTGTTGTTACAGTATGCAGAAAAATGTGTGTGGTCTTAGAGGCGAAGGTACACTTGTACACGGAGAGAATCAGGGAAACAAGCAGAAATCGAACAATACCCACGCTGCTGCTACTGTGCCTCCCCCACCGCTCTTGATCAGAGTAGGCAACAATGTCGTACTCATTGTGGAGCATGACAGTTATGGTGGCCATAATCAGTACAGGTCAACCTCTTGCTCCTCTGGTGTGATCTTTATAAACATATAAAATAAAAGATAGTATAATGTCAAGGAATTAGTTAGCATCAAAGGGAAATTGCCAAAAGAATTGATCTCAACAAACTGAAATTTGTAAAGTCAAAAAAGATCAACAAGGTCTGAAAATTTATCCCAGCAGCCATAACTCCTGATGAGACCTAGGCCTAATTACTAATTAGGATTACTAAACAATTCACACTGAGAGCTCTGATCAGTGTACTAACAACCTTTAATACATTTCCAAAAGCACAGATGTACAAATGTAATTAAGAACCTAGACTGAAATTACCTCTCTCCTTAAATAATTGAAGTTCCAAAAACCTAGATGTACATTTAACCTTAATGTATGCGTGCGCTCATTATTCAGCACGGAATTCCAACACTTACCTGCTGCAGGTATCTGCTACTACTTTAGAAAGTTATCAGTTGTAGGAACTGAAAGTAAGCACATTTAAATGAAAGAACTTCCAATATTCTGACAAAGTTAGATTTCTGTTGGTAAAGCTATTCAAATTGTTTTTCCTTTCTTTTCTCTAATATAAAAGCAGTTACATTTTGTAATCATACATTACACAAGTATGGCAGAACCCACAAACATAAATGTGAAGCCTTTTTTTTTGTATGTCACTGTATAACAGCAAGAACTATGATGAACCAGTGGTCAAAGTATCAAACCATGTAGAGTTATTGGTGCTCTGAATTACTGGTCAGTTGTTTGTAGCTAAGTGCCTAAATCTACATTGATGGATCCAACTTTATATAATCACATCATGACAGTAACTAAACATGAAACCGGACTAGTAGATTAGAGAGAGAGAAGCTACAAATGTCTCATCTATCGTTTAACCTTTGTGCCCATGGATGTATTTGTTCTCAGCACCTAGCAGCCAACAAAGCTATCTGCAGACTGCAGTGTTGGTCTAAAAATTGGACACAACCATATGGCCCTAGGAGATAATGTAAATTGATTGATAAACTTCAAAAGTACACTGCTGAGAAATGAAACTTCTGTCACCGTTCATTCCTTTTCTTTCAACAGAAAACTAAAGAATTGTGGAAATGTGGCCAAAAAATGTTCAACCCTGTTCTTAAAAACAAATTTCAATTGAAGCTAGTCAAGAGAGAAACAGAAAAGTGCATGTAGAGAAACAAGGATTTAGGACTTAATACCTTTATATTTTCTTTCATGTAAAGGTAATAGCAAAATGTTACTTTTAATTATGATAATACAGGGATAGTCACCAACTTTTGCATCCAAGGAAATAATTAGTAATGAAGGAAAGAGCACGCTGAAGCAATATCGGAAAATACAAGCAGCATAGAGCTATCATCCCAGTATTTTTTTTTTTTGACCGAAGCGGCAGGGGAGCCCCCTACCTTTTTTTTTTTTATTTTCAATTAAATGAAAGAATGGAATATGTACATGTTACAGGGCTGCCAGGCCCAAAGCAAAAAAAGTGCAAAAGTTATACATGAAGGCTATCTCTCCAAGTACTAAGGTGGATGAATTTGTGTCCTTTGGCCTTGGTTCATCCCAGTAATTTAACTTGGGATCGTCACAGTATAGTTGAAAATTTTGTGCTACAGAGTTTCTCAAGAATATTCATATATTTGGTCACTCGACCAAACCAACAAGCCAATGTTAGCATTATGATTTGTGAAGCAGACATTTGATTGACACATCAAGTATCCAGCACCCAAAAGTAACACCAGATGTTTCTGAATGGAAATATATTAAAAGCATATTTTTGCAGCAGCGCTTACTATTCTGCATTTGCGAAAAGCAATCAAAACCATAGGAGAGAAGCTACAGAAATATAAGAAATCCAGACCTAGAAGAAAATACACAATATAAGGGTTCAAAGAAACACATTCAAATACCAGTACTGCAACAATTCAGTTTCCACAGCATGTCTACCACAGAGGAGGATATATATCAACAGAACACAGCATGGTTCTGGATACATGAATAGGTTGAGCTAATAAGCTAAAGAGAACACCCTAGAAGTTGACACATTTGCCCTTACAGTCTTGAGATAGGCATCAAAACCAGTGATTCAGGGAAGATCCTTCCTAAAGGTTTGGAATAGCAGCAGGGTCAAGCTCACAAAAGCCACAGAGCTTGCCACCATTCTCTTTTGTCAGGCGAAATGATGGTATCCGATGAGAAAACCTAAGGTTCTCTTTCCTTGGTACCTCCAGTGCTCCTTTCTGCACATCAGGCTTGAACACAGAGAGGTGGCCATCAACTTTGGTCAGGAAAGCAAACAGAGTGGTAGTTTCAGTACACATTTTGATCTCGCCAATGGCATACGTGGCAGGATGATCTTTACTGGAAGGAACCCAGCCAGGTGCCCAGTTCTTGTAGATGGCCCATACCTCACCTACCTTGGAAGAATATTGACCTGCCGCTTTGCACCGATTTCCCACTTGCTTTCCACTAAATGGGAGAAAACACAGGTTTCACCATGCTCAGTTGTTGAATTCCCGATCACAAATTGACCACAGCTCACAGGGACTTCCTGCTCCAACCAATGCTTATCTACCCCCTGAGGAAAAGTCTCGAGCCACATCCAATGTACATTGAATGGTTTCTTCTCAACGTTGTATATCCAACCATAGAGGTTGGGAAATGTATCAGTACTGCTGTAGAGAGCCCAAATTTGCCCACGCTCAAACTTCTCACACGAGCGGTCTTCGTCGAAATTGTAGAATTCAGAATCAGGATATGTAATATCGACAAAATCAGTGACTTTGTCCTTGTTGAGATCAATGAAATAATCCAGAGTCATAGAAGGATACACTGCGGCTAAGTGACGAGGAAGAGCACCAGTATCCAGTTCCAGTAACCCTCCTACACATGCCATTTCCGTTCCATTTGTTCTATAATAAGGTATATTGTGAGAAAATCGAACTAGCTCACTCGATGATATCAAAATATGAGTTTTATCCTTGGGCTCCGCAAATAGGCTCACAAAGCCTTCAATTTTGACCAACGGAAAACAATAATACCAATACTCATTGAGTTTGAGTCATCAAAAACTTCCACAACATCAAAGTCAACAGAATGATGATTATCAGTGTCTCGGCTCTGCAGAAAACATGATTCTTTGTAAATGGCCCATATCTCGCCTTTCTTCGGATGAATTTCAAAAGAATTCCGATTTTTGCCAGCTACCCATGAAACTCTATGAGATAAGTACATGGATGGGTCTTCTAGGACACATGTCTCTCCTAAGCAGAAGTTTCCACATGCAACAGGCAATTCTTTACGAGTCCATCTGGTCTCTTGTAAATTCATTGTGCTGTGTTCCAGCCAAGTCAACTGAACATTATTGTAGGAAGCATCGACGTGATTTATCTGAGCATAATTTCTTGGCATGCAATCATGATCATCATAAATTGCCCAAATTTGATTAACTGCTATCCTATTAACTTTTCTTAACGTTCCGAAGTCAAAGAAATTTGGAAGCTCATAGGTAATCACAGGATTATAATGCGTTTCATTAGCAATATTTGTTCCTTCCTTCGTGTACTTTTTCTGACTACCTTCTTGTGTTGCATTTCTCTCAACTTGGCTGTCCAATGTGCTTGGAACAGGTTCAGCAGCTTGATTCTCATTACCAGCAACATTATCACTACACACTTTATCATCAGCAAGTGAATTGTCCTTCCTTTGCCTGTCATTGTTACAAGAGTCCCTGCTGCGGGTGCTAACAGTGCAGTCATAGGCAAACCCAGGAATAGGATTGTCATGCGTCTGATTAGCAATATCAGTAGCTGTCTCCTTATACTTTTGCTGACTACCTTCATGTGTTGCATTTCCTTCGCCTTGGCTGTCCATGGTGTCAGAAACATATTTGTCAAGATCATCATTATACATTTTGTCATTAGTGGAATCAGCAACAGAAAGTGAACTGTCATTACGTTGCCTCTTATCGATACAAGAGTCCATCCTGTGGCCACTGTCCACACAATCATCATGCCTCCTCTTGCCAAACATCTGAACATTATTGCATGACCCCGTAGCATTTGGAACTGTAGATCTATCTTCTCTACCAAAGTTCTGGTTGACAACAACATCTGAAGCAGGAGATTCTAACATCATACTTCCAGTTGCACCTTTGTCCACAGAAGGTGATGAAGCTTGAGATTGGTCTCTCACTGAACAGTGAACTACATTGCTTCTTGTCTCTGAACTACCTTTCCCATGAACACCTGAGATTCCAACCCTTGTTATATGTTGCTCAGGACATGTGGAATCCAGTCTTGGTTCGGAATCCATGCTCCTTCCTGTAGAACGAAACTCAGTGTACTGTATCAGTTGATCCGGGACACTGCGTTGTTGACATGAAACCATTTGTAGTGGAACTTGAGAATTATCAGGTGCAAGTGACAGGAATCTCGAGGGCACAGCCTGCTCACACAACTTAAACGCAAAGAAATTTTTGCCACAAGTATCACAGATGGCCAAAAAGTTCCGCTGGTAGTAGACAAAACGCTTCTGACAGTGTGGACATACGGTCCAGAAAACAGTTGCACAATCATATGGTTGTACGTGTCTAGCCCCACTTCTTTTTCCAAGAGTTATGTCTGATAGCCCTGCAGTCTGTCTTTTGATGTCATAGATAGATCGCTTCACATGATCAGACAATATCATATGAGCTTCGGAAACCAATTTGAAAGCAGCTTCAGCACCAGGAAGAGTATTTTTTTTGGGATGAAGCCAAAATGCAAGTTCATCATATTGCTTCCTTATCACTGTGTTGTCCGCTTTTACCTGTACTTGAAGAATACCATACCAATCCAACTGTCTGTTGATCTTTGCCTCAGCAGCACAGCACACTTTACAGATAGTTAACAAATGGGATAAGTTCTCAAGCTGTGGATAAAGCCTTTGAGCCTGAAGTGCAACCTTTTGGGCTCCAGAAAAATCTCTTTTCTCCAACTTCTTTAAAGCAATTCTTCTAGCCCTGACGGCTTCTTCTCTATTGCATTCCATCATGCTATCTTGCAATTTATTCCATACAACTTTTGCATTTACTGCATGTATAAAAAAGAATACATTGTTGGTAACAAAATATGCGCCTCTGACAAAACTTTAGATGAACCTAACAATTACACAAGGATTCTACTATGATAGCAAGCGTTAACCACAAATATGATTCAAGATTTCAGAATAGAAGGATATGAATTTATGTTGACTTCCAGCAGAATTGAACATGACATAACAAAACAAAACAATAAAGCTCAAACAACAGTTCAAGTCTAAGTCTTGTAACTGTGACATTGATTGGACTGGAGCTAGCTCCAGATAAAATGGTAAATAAATCTTGGACTGACTGTGCCATTATCCCATTACTTGTTTCTTGTGATGATTTGACCATGTTTGTTCATACTTTCTATTTTTGAGGGGGCAGCAAGGAAGTTCCCTACCTAATTTTTTTGTATATATATTAACAAATCAAAAGGGGTACAAGGACCCACACCGAAAAGAGAAAAAGTTTGTTTGCAGTTCTATCAACACAAAAGGCATAATTTACTCACCACTTATTAGCTAATCAAGTCAGCCAGCCCCGATACAGGAACTGTTAAATAGGAATCGTTCAGGTGACAACTGCACACAAAAGGATGGGATGGTAATCAGAATTTTATATTTGTCCCCCAAAAAAAGGATCTTAGATTTGGCCATCCTATGCAAATGCAAACATACAACACAATAAGGACAAGTACATGAAAACAGAGAACCAGAACATCAATGTCTAATAGAAAAGATTTATTAGTGGTGGGCGCCTAGGCAAAACCCAGCAACTCTTCCACCTCTTCACAAATCGATTAAAATATACACGCATGTTAAATTTGTTCGGTTTGTTAATGCAGGGATCAAAAGTTCGGACACAAGATACATGCAGAAAGCCCCACCATCCGTTAAAATATTGCAACTTGTCCACAAAGATCACTTCCTTTTCCCAATCGATTAAAATAATGGCAAGCATGTGGCCGCAGCTGCATAAACCTAGCCTCACCATCAACACTAATCCCCAGAATCCTACCGGATTAGGCGGCACTAACCCTCCAGCACGACTAACAAAAGGCAACATTTCTCTAAACGACCGTCCCCGGCGCGGGCCGAAGAACCAGCGAGCCCCACTGGTCGTGACCCGCGACCATTAACCTAGGCCAGCCTCGCTCGAGCGATCCAAGAAAGGGGAAGAGAGCAACGGGCGGGGGTAACTAACCGAGCAGGAAGGTGCGGCTGAGCACGCTGGTCGGGGAAGACGGAGGAAGGCCGGCGGGTGCGATAGGTGGGCAGTGGGTAGAGGGACGGGGACTGGAGTGGCCGAATGCTGAATGCGTTCACCTTGGAGCTGGAAGCTCCGTGCGTGGGGGCCCACCTGGAAGAGATAGAGAGGACGAGGAATAGCAAGAAACGGGGAAAAAAATTGATGTTTGATGTGTGTGTTTTTTGGATTATTCTAATTCTCTATTTGCTGAGTGAATATTGTGACTGTGATTATCACTTTTGTTTTCAGTTTTATTACCGTGACACCCGTTCATATAAAACATACTCATTTTTGTCCCAAAATTAAATACATATTACATTTTAATTTAAGTTCGTTTAAATTTAACTAGCTATGTAGGAATAGTATCAAGTATTTGTAGGCTTACTTCCGAGCATGCAGGATTTGGTGCCACGATTCACGCCGTCCCTTTCTTTCGATTCACGCCTATCGTCTTGTTCCCTAGCTCTGGTGGCCCACGCCACCCACTTCTTACCAACTTTGGGAGGCTTA
>JADLZK010008234.1:0-56120 GCA_015847255.1 Hyparrhenia diplandra | reverse complement strand
AACATGATTGAATATATATTAAGGAAGACATAAAGCATCAATTACAATTATGGATAGACAACTCTGCTTATTTTCTTTGTTTCCTTTTATGTATCTTAATGTTTGTATTTGGGAACTCTTTTCATTATGAAATAGAAAGTCAGTAGGGGGCAACCCCTCCTATTTGTCTCAAAAAATATATATATTAAGGAGTAAACTAGTTTGATAGTGTTCACATATGTAATTCACGAAAAAAATATTATATATCCATTGACATAATAAAACCTATGCTACTTTAAATATTGAATTTGCAAACAAGAAATAGTCAAAATGTTGATATGCATTCTATTTTTTTATTAACCTTCCCATTTAACCATTAGTATTTGTATCTATTTAGAAAATATGTAGCATTTGGAAGTTTCAATTGTGGTGTGAAGTTGTCATTTCAGTGTCAGTTTTTTTTTACAATATTTACCATAAAAAGAGTGAAATATAATTTTTTACAATGTAATTGAATTTACGGTATATTTAACAAATCTACTATTCTAGGGCATAGCCCCTTCTGCCCCCTCTACCGTCTCTGAGGTGCCAAAGAGCTGTAGACTTAATAACTATTTGAAAGAGGAATAGAGGGTTATTGGGCTGACCACATGGGCCTGGCGCCAAAGGCGTTTAGTGGTATCTGATTGAGTCTTAGGTAAGGATCTCCGTTGATTGGGTACTTGATTCTATTAACCCCAGGACATCCTTGCCTATATACTCCTCTCATCAATCAAACCATTATATTCCCAAGCACACTTTTCCTTCAATAACCTTACCTCGTGAGTTGGGTGAAAGTAATCGGGGAAGCTTCTCCACTCCACAATGTCGTGTCACTGCAAATAACTTACCGGAAGTTCTGCCACTGAGGCACGTTTGGGTCCCATGCGGACGTCTTCTCCACCTCGATTGTGGCAAGGAGCGAGCAGAAGCAACATCACCTCGATTCATGGATCTCACGTGAGTTCGGTGTGAGTATGTGGGTTGGGGGTGGTACAAAGTGCAAAGAGTTGCTAGAAGTGACGGCTGCTTCTTCCTAGACTTATGGCCTTTTTGGATGAGTTTAAGATTCTTAAAAACCAGTTTTGCCTCTAGTTTCTAAAATCTAGATTCTAAGCAAAAACTATTGGGAGTGTTTAGAATCCGGTTTTTAAGAATCTGGCTTCATTTATTTCTCACATGGTCATAAGAAACTGGTAAAAGTTAGGTATCAACAACTTCTTGGTTTTAAGAATCTGCCAAAAAAAAAAAAAAAAACTGGGCCAAAACTAGCCTATTTGGATCCCACCAAGTTTCCAAAGGCAGATTCTTAAAAACAGTGTGTTAATAGTAATTGGCCTGATTAAGCTTATCCACGCAACACAACCGGGGGGCATACTCCAAGCAAAGGCAGCTGCTTATTTAGCTTGCCGCATGCTGTTTTTGCCCTTGCTACTCACTTGGATAGAATTCAAATTCAAATGAAGTGGACTCTTATTAGGTGTCTAGTACAATAAGTGAGATAGCTATGCAAATATATTTTTTTTCAACAGTGGTGAGTTACCAATCTGGTACACAGCATCTATGCTCAACTAATAATATGCCGCACTAATCGGATGACGAAATAATAATATTCTATAGGCAACCGAAAGATAAATATACCAGGAAAAAAGTGGTAAAGTGAGTGTCAATTTAATGGATGCCTAACCAAAAATAATCATTTATTACTATAGCAAGAGATCCATACTTAAACTAAGTTATCTGAGGGTAAGGAAGTGGGCAGGATGGATTCTCCGGAATCCCACTTCGAATGGTGGTGATTAATCATGGCCTTGAATCCCGGAAGAAGTTACTACATCTGCTCTAACCTCATGCTGATCAGTCGCTTAACAAATCAAGGTCCTACCACAGAAAAAGGTTCACACTTAATATGCTTGTCTTGTTCATTTCATAGATTTGCATCAATACCCCAGACCGACATTTCATATGGCATCTGTTGGCATTTATCCACGTGTCTTATATATTAGAGCAAGTGTTGACCATAAAAGTTCACACCTTTTTTTAAAAAAACATAGCACTCTCACTGATAACTGTAATTTAGGCATTTGCACAATACTTAAAATATAGAATTTAGCACCCTGTTCATGCCCTGAAACATTTCAAATCATGAGAAGATCCATTTCTTGTATGAAGTACTACATACTCTATGTGATAAAAATACTTAAATATTTTATATGGTTACTTTTCCCTCGAAAACGCATAAGGATGTGCATCATCATAACAAGAGAACAAAACACATGGTAAGATCCTTACAAAAGAACCACACATCCCCACAATAATACTAGGTATTAAAACAAAAAAAAAATTGAGACCTTTACAACAACAGACCGACCATGATCACATATATTAAACACAGGTCAGTCAACCTTCCTTTGTCATAAGAGTTATGAGAAAATTGACACCTCATATATGCTTCGGCCAAATCTCAAAGATGTAAATCCTCAATAGCTGGCAGTAAAGCTTGAGCCCCACTAGGAGATGCATCATCAAAAGTAAACATCTATTGCGATGCTTCCGAAGATAGTCCAAGCACCTAGAATAACAAGGGAATGACTCTTTTTGAAATAAGATCAACTGCTCCTTTGAAAATTCTATCCCAACGGTCATTAAAGCAAACACTTCGCTTGGATGAGTGTCATGTCAGGAGTGAGTAACCTGCCTTTTCGAAAACGAAGTCCAGTCTCTCAAAGTAATGAATCTAACCAGAGGCGTGGTTCTATTGACACCGATCAGAGCCATCAAGCTTGTTAATATGCATATAAGCACACTCTCCCCTACTTACCACACCAACTGTTAATGTTTTTGTCACCGGCAACATGTTTATAAGGCTACGTATGCATCCTATAACTATGATTTTATACAGGTTTAGGCCCTCGAGATGAGGTATTACCCTATATCCCGTGTCTATGGATGTTGATGCGAATGATCCCTTGAACTAGGGTTCCCTACCGTCGGGGACCTAAATATTGGGCCCCGAGACATTCTCCAAACTATGAGAACCTGCCGGCCTGCCAAGGCCCAAGAAAACCTAGCCCGCTATCATCCCGCACGGAGGGGCGGCCCGACGGACGATGGACCAGCCATTGGCCACGACGCTCACATAACGACGAAATCGGCCCGGACGGCCCACAAAGCGGCCCAAATGGAGTCACCACGACGGCGTAAAGAGCTCATCACGCTCACGAAGGACAAGGTCAAGGACCTCCGCCAAACAACGAACCATGACGTTCCACATCGACAGCAGCCAAACCATGGCTCGGACTCGACCACGCATCTCCGTTTCGTCCGAGGCTGGCCTAGCTCACCAGCCTCGGAGAAATCTCCGCCGTCCGAGGGTGGCCTAGCTCACCACCCTCGGGCGCAAAAACTCCGCCTCGCCCCGAGGGAGACCAGCTCTCCATCCCCGGGTGAGGCAGCCCAACTAGCCCGTCTAGGGTCGCCGACCCCTGGGCGTGGGAGGTTCCGTCCGAGGAAGGGAAACCGCCGCATTCAATGCGGTCGCACGACACAGGAGGCGCCCAAGTGCCATCGACACGCCCGCCAAATCGAACGCCGAATCGTCTCCCCAATCCGACGATGGGACGCAAAGCTGAACCAGGTGACGTGTTACACCACCCGCACGGAAACCGTAGAACAACCGCTTCATTTCCCGAGCACCGTCAAAACGCCCACGTTGGGCCAGACCCTCGGGCACTTGACACGCATAGCCAGGCAACCTCTCGGGGACGCCCCTCGCCATGCGGATCGTGAGGGACGCCTCCGCAGGACCCCTCGGGCCGCGCCAGGGGATGGCACGTCCACCATCGGATCGGGGGCCGTGTCTTCGTCAAGCAACATCCAAGCCAGCCCACCCCCCGGCAAGAGACATGCAACCCGGTGTAGCCTCGGGAATTAGCCACCTAGGCGTCCACCTGTAAACATTATCTCTCTCCTTCTCCTATAAAGGGGGAGTAATGCCTCATTAGAAAGGACTTTTTCGGGAGGATTCGATTCGATTCGATTCGAGCCCGCTCAACTCCAGTTCACACGGAGGAAACTGCACACCACCACCACCATAACCACGATCGTGGGGCTTGAGACCCGCGTCTCTCCCCCGCGGCCGCCTGTAACCCCTACTGCAGGCTCACCTTTGAGCGCGAGGTAACACGAGCAGGACACACCCCCCGCTGGACGTAGGGCCCCGTTGGCCTGAACCAGGATAAACCGCTGCGTCCCGTGTCCATCTTGCGCTACGCCATCGAGGGAGGAGGCACACGGCTTATAAATTCTTTATTGCCGGCACCCGAGGCACCCACCGTTCCTCGAAACGCCGACAGTTGGCGCGCCAGGTAGGGGGCACCATGTGCACCGCATCTCCATCAGCCCTCATGGCGTTTCGCCGTTTCCACCACCACCGCCGGAGCACGAGCTCCCGCCGAAACACCACCATGTTCTTCGAACGCCGGCATTTGTGGCGCCGGCCACAACTACACGAGATGATCCTTCCCGCCCGACGTGCTTGGTAGAAGGGAGGGCAAAGCTCGCCACCGCGGCAAGCCCATCATCACGGGCGCCCGCTAGCAAGACGGGCAAGGCGGACCCATCGGTAGCGCAAGGCGCGTCAAACAACGGATTCTGAATCCGTCGACGTATCCCCGCCGCCGACTTCGCGAAGGGCTCCGGGAACCCTAGGCCCCGGAAATACCTTACCCGCCACCCGCTCGTGGTAGGGTACCCCGAAACCTAATCGTCGAAAACGCCTCCGCTCCGACATACTAGAGGGAGTCCCGTGAATCTTCGCCGGCGTGAAACCTCGCCGAAGCCTTCGCCGGAGAGCACGAGCCGTACCACCCGTCGTTCCACGGAGCGTTATCCCATGGACATTCACTCGGAGGAGCGCATCCTCCACGGGATGCGGGGCGACCCCGTCATGCCACCCCCTCCGGGTTCAATCGGGGCCGGTCCCGGGCCGAGGGACTCCGCTCTACCGTCCGGGAGAATCGAAACCTCCTCGGACGTTCGGCGCACCGTGCCGACGATGAAGACGAGTACTATGACCCCACGCGGGAATGCTTCAATGTCGAGGTCCCGCCACGGGGATGGCCGTTCACGACGTCTCCAGCGAAGACGACGCGGACGCATCGCCACGACGAGCTCCGGCCCGGCGGCTTCGCCCCGGTCCATCCCGTAGCGGCGCCGGCACTGGCGCTAAAACGCCCAGCCTACGAGATTTGCGAACGAATCCGGGCGGAATGCGCCCGACCGCGATCGAGCAAAATATCCAGCGGGAGCTCACTCGGCAGCGCCCCGCGAGGGCACCTCAAGCTCACAATGGCGGCGGACGCGCGGACCGGCCGGAGTGCCTCCCCTCCTGGCATAGCGGCCCCGTCAACGAGCCCCCTGCGTGGCGGCGGCCAGGCATGCCGGTACGGAAATGCCCGAGCCCTCCACTCACCGGTGGTAGGCGATATGGGAAGGCCTCCATCAACTCCTGACAAGGCGGCGGTAACAACAGTGGCGGAGAGTTCCGCTTCCGGGATCGGGCCGTGACGCCACGGGCGGCGAAAGGGAATCTCGGGCGACGGGCGGGGCTCGCCCACCGATCGAGCCAAGCCCCTGCAGGCCGGGCCCGGGAGCGCCCGGACGACAACCGCTGCAACCGCCCCGCCCGGGAACGCATAGAAGACCCGCACCGCGATCGCAACCGAGGCGCCCGACCGTGGACGATCGACGACCGATGGGCTCGCCACGAAGGTGGCTCGCCTCGGGGCGACAAGCGGGACGAGGCGCCGCGGCGGTCGAGAGGACCGAGGGTACTCCCCGATCCGCCCGGGCCTCGAGGCCTTCACCGGGGGACATCGGGAGGGCACCACTCCTGCGCGTTTGGGCCCCGAGCCATCTCGAAAGTACACGGGAGAGACTTCGTCCCGAGGTATGGCCGGGCGACTATCGGCCGGCATGCCGATTCGCGGGGCACACGATGACAAAGTGATAATCGTGAATTTGCCCCTTGCACCTCTCCGAGTGCGCGAGCTTGGGCGGAACACCTTCCACCCAACCTCATATCAAACTGGGGCGGACTTGGTGAGAACCTTCAGCGGTAACTTCGGGGGCACATACCTACGCCCGGTAACTTCGTGGGATCTCGAAACCGACAAAAATCCGGCGAATCCTGCGCGACTACATCCGGCGCTTCTCCAAGCGGCGGACCGAGCTCCCTAATGTGACGGATTCGGGGCGTCATCGGGGCCTTCTTGGCCGGCACCACTTGCCGAGACCTCGTGAAAGAAGCGGGGCGCGGACTCCCCACCGAGGCAAACGAGCCGATGGACATCGCCACCAAGTTCGCCAACGGTGAGGAGGCCGTCGGGGCTCTGTTCAATCGGGGCTCGCAAGGGAAAGCGCAAGGAAGAGGAGCCCGAGGGATCGCAACCTCGAGAGAGCAAGAAGAAAAAGAAGAAAGATAAGAGCCGCAAGGGCAAGGGCCACGCCACCCAAGCGGACGATGAAGACATGGTGGCCGCGGTCGATCGCAAGGGGCCCCGACCCCCGCCACAAGAAACCTTCGATGACATGCTCAAGAAGCCATGCGGAGAACCATAGCTACCCTGGTCAAGCATACCCTCGGGGAATGCAAGAGGGTACGCCAACATTTCGCCAAGCTCAAGGCCATCCCCGAGGGTGAAGAGGAAGAGGCTCCCGAGGGTGGCGCCAAGGGCAACGAGGAGTTCCCCGAAGGTGAATAATCGCTTCATGATCTTCGGCGGCAGCACCAAAGAATATGTCCGTCTTGGCAAACGCAAGAAGGAGCGTCGGGAGGTCTATGCCACGGAGCCGGCAACCCCGAAGCTGCGCAAGTGGTCGGACCAGGCCATCACCTTCGACCCGGTCGGATCACCCCGGCAGACATCCCGAACCCGGGGCTTATCCACCGGTGGTGGATCCCATCATCGCCAACACTTTCGGCTCACCAAAGTCCTAATGGACGGAGGGAGCAGCCTCAACCTCATCTGAAGAAACCCTCGACCTCCTCGGGGTAGACAAGTCCAAGATCCGCCGAGGGCCGGCATTCAATGGCGTCGTCCCCCGGCAGCGGCTAAAGCCCCTCGGGCGGTCGACTTACCGGTTTGCTTCGGTGACCCCTCGAACTTCAGGCAAGAGACTCTCACATTTGAGATCCTTGGGGTCCGCGGTACTTACCACGCACTCCTCGGGGCGGCCCTGCTACGCCAAGTTCATGGTCTGTCCCGAACTACACGTACCTCAAGCTCAAGATGCCGGGGCGAAGAGTGTCATCACGACCGGCCCCTCGCACCATCATGCATACGAGTGCGGCGTGGAAAGCGTGGAGTATGCCGAGGCACTCGCCATTGCCGAGGCACTCATCGCCGATGCGAAGAGAAGCTTTGACGAAATCACGATTGAGCATGAGGCCAAGCGCCCAGGCTGGGAGCTCGAGCCCTCCTCGGGCACCAAGAAGATCCCACTCGATCCCAAGAACCCAAGGAGAAGTCGCGACCATCAGCTCGGACTGATCCGAAATAGGAAGCCGTGCTCGTCGACTTCCTCCGCCAATGCCAAGACGTTTGCGTGGGGACCCTCGGACATGCCGGCATACCGAGGGATGTCGCCGAAACACTCCCTAGACATCCGCCGGGCTCAAAGCCCGGTCATGCAACGCTTGCGCCCATTTTGATGACGCCAAGCGGAAGATCATCGGCGAGGAGATCCACAAGCTACCGGAGGCCGGATTCATAAAAGAAGTATTCCACCCCGAGTGGTTAGCTAATCTGTATTAGTAGAGAAAAAAGAATGGGAAATGGCGGATGTGTGTGGACTACACTAGTCTCAACAAAGCATGTCCGAAAGTTCCCTTTCCTTTGCCTCGAATCGACCAAATTATCGACTCCACCGCGCGGGATGTGAAACGTTGTCCTTTCTTGACGCGTATTCGGTTATCACGGATCAAAATGAAAGAGTCCGACCAGCTCGCGACCTCGTTCATAGCACCCTTCGGGATGTATTGCTACCTCACCATGCCCTTCGGGCTAAGGAACGCTAGGGGCAACATACCCGGCGGTGCATGCAAATCATCTTCGGGAACTCATTGGAAGGATCGTGGAGGCCTACGTCGGCGACATAGTGGTCAAATCCAAGAAAACGTCGGACCTCGTGGGCGACCTCGGGGAAACCTTCGAGTGCCTAAACAAGAAGGGAGTCAAGCTCAACCCCAAAAATGCGTATTCGGGGTCCCCAGAGGGATCTTCTTTGGGTTTTATCGTCTCTCAACGAGGCATCGAAGCAAACCCAACCAAGGTTGACGCAATCACCAAGATGGGTCCGATCCAAGGTCTCAAAAGGGAGTACTGAAGGTCATGGGCTGCCCGGCTTCATTAAGCGTGTTCATCTCATGCCTCGGGGAGAAGGGCTTGCCCCCTCTATAGGCTTCTGCGCAGAAGTCCGAGCGCTTTGCACGGACCCTCGAGGCGAAGAAGCCCTCGGCAACCTCAAGAAGCTCCTAACAAACCCACCGGTCCTAGTACCGCCAAACCCGGGAGAAACCCTGCTCTTATACGTCACTTTGCCACTACCCGGGTGGTCGGCGCGGTGGTCGTAGTGGAGCATCGGGAAGAGGGGCACACGTTGCCGGTATAACGCCCGTTTACTTCATCGGTGAAGTGCTTTCCGACACCAAGACGAGGTATTCGCAGATGCGAGGAAGCTATTGTGCGCCATCGCATCGACACGAAGGAAACTTCGCCACTACTTCCTCAGCGCACCCGGTTGCGTGGTATCCTCGTTCCCCCTCGGGGAGATCCTCCAAAACCGAGGGCCACGGGAAGAGTGGCGAAGTGGGCGGTGGAGCTCATGGGCGAAACTATATCATTCCTGCCCGCAAGGCGATCAAATCGTGTCCCGGCCGACTTTGTGGCGAATGGACCGATACCCCGGCCCCGCACCCATCCGGGCCGAAAAGCTGGACCATGTATTTCGATGGATCCATGATGAAGGCGGCGCGGGGCTGGTTTGCTCTTCATCTCACCCCTCGGGGTTCACACGAGTATGCCATCCGGCTGCATTTTCCCTGCCTCCAACAACGTCGCGAGAATACGAGGCGCCGGTCAACGGTCTCCGGATCGGCGGACCTCGGAATCCGACGGTTGGAAACCGAGGGGGATTCGCAGCTTGGTCATCGACCAAGTCATGAAGGCCTCGGCGTGCCACGACCAAGATGGAGGCGTATTGTCGGGAAGTGCGCAAATTGGAGGAAAAGTTCCATGGGCTTGAGCACAAGCATACGCCGAGACAGCTACAACGAGGCCGCGGATGAACCGGCCAAGGTCGCGAGAACCCGAGGTACCGTTCCCCCGAACGTCCTCACCCGAGACCTCAATAAACCCTCGGTCAAGTACACCCCGGAAGTACCCTCGGGGGCTCACGAGGGGGCACCACGCCAAGCCACACCCGAAGCTATGGCGGTCGACCCGGTCCCCGACCGAGAAAACCGCCGATGGAGTACCTCACCCGAGGAGAGCTACCCGAGGACAAGACCGAGGCTCGCCCGGTTAGCCCGAAGGGCGAAGTCCTTCACACCGATTGGAGAGAAAGGGGAACTCTACAAGAGAGGAGCTCGGGAGTATACATGCGATGCATACCCTCGGTGAAGGCCAAGAATTGCTCGTTAACACCCACCGCTGGGAATGCGGTCATCACGCCGCCCGGGACTCTAGTCGGTAAAGTCTTCGTGCAAGGCTTCTCGCGGGCCCTCGGCGGTGAGACGCGAACCAAGTCGTGCGTACCTGCAAGGAATGCCAATTCTACGTCGCGGGGCGCACCTCCCGGCTCAAACGCGCAAACCATACCTCTTACGTGGCCATTTGCGGTGTGGGGACTCGACATGATTGGGCCCCCGAAAAGGGCGCCCGAGGACACACTCACGTCCTAGTCGCCATTGACAAGTTCTCCAAATGGATCGAAGCCCGAGCGTGGTGAACCCTCACCGCGGGAAACGGTGAAATTCTTTACGAATATCATTTCCCGTTTTGGAGTCCCGAACTCCATCATCACGGAACAACGGAACCAACCGTGGGGGGAAGAAGTTCCTCGACTTTTGCGGCGACTATGGCATCCGAAAGGGATACCTCGGCCGTAGCTCACCCGAAGACCAACGGTCAAGTGGAGCGTGCCAACGGCATGATCCTGCAAGGGCTCAAGCCGAGGATCTTCAATCACCGAACCAATACGGGGAAAAGATGGTACCAAGAGCTGCCGTCGGTTCTATGGAGCCTTCGAACAATGAAAAGCCGAGCCACGGGATTCACCCCATTCTTTCTAGTCTATGGGGCCGAGGCGATCTTGCCCACGGACATGGAATATGGGTCCCCAAGGCTGCGAGCCTACACCGAGCAAGGACAACCAGCGGAAGCGAGGCAAGACTCCATTGACCAAGTTGATGAAGCCGAGACGTTGCGCTCTTGCAGACGGCGAGATACCAACAAGCTCTGCGCCAAGTATCACGCCAAGCGGTGAAAGCCTCGGGAGTTCCAAGTCAACAACCCCGTGCTCGGTGAAGACAGACAACAAAGGGCGTCACAAACTCACGCCACCACAGGAAGGGCCTTATTTCATCGCCGAAATATTAAGGCCGGAACCTACAAGTTGAAGAACGAGAAGGGCGAAGTCTACTCCAACGCCCGGAACATAGAAACGACTACGCCGCTTCTACCCTTAAATTCCGCACTAGAAGTCAAACATCGGTGGTGTTTTTTCACTCAATAAAAGATCTACATCTTTTACGAAAAAGTGCTTCTCGTGTAAACCTTAAAGGAGTCTTAGCCTCGTCGGCACAAGACTAAAACTACCTCGGGGGCTACATGGGGGGACCCCCCTCGGGGACCCCCTCCCCTTTCTTTTTCAAAACTTTTTCTCGAAAGAAAAAAGTTTTCTTCTTGCATTCTCGAAACAATCGTTTAAGTTGTGAAGGTCGCTCACACACAAATCCAAAGCAAGGTAACCGAGGCAAGCGGACCGCCCCTAGTGGCATCCGTATGGACCGCCCCGGTGGCATCCATGCTTACCATCTCGCGGCGGAGAAAGCAAGCGACCCGGCCACACAATAAACGAACAAATTCGAGAAACGCAACATAAACATAAATGCACCCGCCAAGGCCATAGACCTCGGGCGACACCATTGTTTATATACATCCATCTCACAAGCTCCAATTTTTTTCATACAAAGGGGCAGGATGGGCTTCATCCACTTGCGCCTCACACGGCGGCCGACGAGGAAGCATCGGCGCGAGCAACACCCTCGACAACCGCTTCCCCGAGGGAGGCGTCGACCCGCCGGCGCATCCTCGGGCGGCGTCCACCATCTCCGTGTCCGCCTCATAGGTTGACTCTATGGGGAGTACGGGGACACACTTCATCCTCAAGCGGGAGGCCAACCGGGTCGCAGCGCCCACCACAAGTCGTATTAACGCCCGAGTCTTGGCGGCATCGCCAGCATCCTCTCGGCGGATCAACTTCCTCCTCGTCGTCGAACCGAGGAAGAAGCCTTTCGCAACGCCGCCCAGCACACATTGACTCCATCGGAAGTGAGAGCAGAAACGGCCATACATGTCCGCACGCCGGACCGGAAGGCCGGAGCTCGGACCTGAGGTAGCCACCCACGGCGCTCAGGCGGGCGCACGTCTTGCCGAGGGGCCAACCTCCCGGTTGTCCGCCCGCAAAGCGGCGATGAAGTCCGACAAGGCCTCTTCCAGCTCCCGGTACGACTTCTACTCTGCTCCGGCCCTTGCCCGGCGTATGTTCACGGCCTCGGTCCCACCTTCTCCGCCTCGGAAATTGGTGCTCAAACCGGAGTTAGCAAGACAAGACGATTGAAGGCAAAGCTCACTAAGGAAGAAGACGTACCTTGGCACTTCAGCTGCCCGGCCCGGCATCACGCCATGCTCATCCGCGGCGACTTGCGGAGCTCCTCCTTCTCCTTCCCGAGGGTCTCGCCCTCGGACACCAACTTCGCCGATGCGTGTGTTCAAGGCGTCGCACATCTCCTTTGCTTGCCGCCTCCTCCCGGACCGGTCCCGCTCGTCATGGGCCTCCTTCGGACTCCTGGAGGGACCGGATCCGAGCCTCTTCAAAATCATGGCTCATCGAGCCATGTCACCGCCACTTTGTTGGCCTCGGACACCGGCCTTGACAAGCTCGGCCTCCGGGGTCCGCCCGTTGGGACTCCCTTTCCTCGGCGAGGCGGCAAGCGGGAGGTCTCGCTCTGGGCCTCGATCAACTTCACCCGAGTTTGACCAAGGGCATTCCGGTTCGGGGCGTTCGGCCGAAGGAGCTCGGATTTCTCCCGGGCGAAGCGACGGAGAGTCCCTGAACGACAATACTACTCATCAAGACGCAAGCACAAAGGACATGCAGCGGGGATGGCCGTCAAGATACTACTTACGTCGACTTCCGCGAGAGACGGCGGTTATGGTCTCCCCGATCCTCGCTAGGCCCTCGGCCCCCAACGACGGATCTGCTCGTGGGTTCTCCACTCCAAGACCTCCGGGCGGTCGTCGACCACCGGCGGGCAGCCCCCCCCGGGCGTGCCACCCAGGGTCAAAAGGTGGACCGCCCCGGGGGTCGGCTCGAGGGATACATCTCCTCCACCGGCAACTCCCCGCGGCTCAGGGAACCCGGACCAATAGAAGTCGGGGGGCCCTCGGATCCCGACCACGGGCACCGTCCTCGTCATGGCCGAAGACGACGCTTTGCCTAGGGCTGCCTCGAACCCGGACACGTGGAGTAGCGGAAGTCGGGTTATACGCCTCGTGGAACCCCGGATCGGGCGGTCGGGTCAAGCGAGGGACTTGCACGTCTCCGCCGCCATGAAGAGCTCCTCTTGCGAGAACTCCCGGACAAAGGGCCCGACTCCTCGGGATGGGCGGCGGCGCCACGACCTCCTTCGAATGGCGCCATCCGCCCGCATCGAGCCGACGTCATGGGCCACAAACAGCTCTCCGTGTCGACCACCATCGGCCCGAAATGGCTGACCCACCATCGCCACCATGGGCCTGCACCACCTCGGGGTGGCCTCGGCCGGCTCGGGTCCGACCCCACCTGGCCTCGGGCCGGGCGCCACGGGAGGATTCGACTTGCTACAAAGACGATATCTTGGCCGGGCGACCCCGGCTCGGCCCCGGCCAGAGGCCGCAGCTAGCCTTCAAGGCCTTCTTGGGGTGCGAGCCAACGAAGCGGCCCCGCGTTTCCTAAAGTCAAGAACGTGTCGGGACAAAGCAATCATATGCCGAAGAAAATCAAGGTTGCAAGGGCGAAAGAAAACTCACGGCCCGAGGATCACCCTCGACGCCGACGAGGCTCGGGAGAAGGTCGCGACCTAGGCGTCGCACGGACGCGCGAGCCGTATCCCCCCACGACACGACAAATGCGCACACGGGCCGGATCGGGACGGGGGTCGCCGGCCACCCCCGAACCGTGCCCGCGGCGCCGGGGGGCCACGCGACAGTGGCGTTGACTCCTCCCTTCGGGCCTCACCCCAGTGACGCCGAGGTGCCTACATGGCCAACGCCAATGGTCCCGAGGACTCGGCCGGAAGAGCCCTCGGGCGCACGGGTGTCAGCCAGTCCCCCCGACGCCCTCGGGCTCGAGGCTCGGGTTCCTCGGCCCCCGACTCGGTCGGGAGCCCCATGGCTTGGTCTATCCGAGCCGCCATGTCGTCATCCGACGAGTTCACGCGAAGCTGGTCCTCCGGATCCTCGTCCTCTTCGGTGGTCGAGGTGTCGGGTGACTTCGCCCCACCTCTCGCTCGGCCCGGCGCTTCGCGAGCCACGTTTCTCTTCTTCTTCTCCTCCTTCTTCAACGCCCGGCGCCAGCCGCAGCTTCGTTCAGAAACACGGTTCGCCGCCCGGCGATCGGCATCCAATGCCGAAACAAAGCGGAGGGGGTCGCGGTAATCCGCGGCCTGCAGAAGAAAGAGTGAGAACTCGCCATGGCGACAATGCACCGAAGCAATGCAAGGACACCGAAGTCAAGAAGCACTTACCGGGGAGATATACCCTCGGTCGGGGCGCATGGGGATCTCGGGGATACGTGTCGGGTGTTGGACCCCAACGCATCCCTCACCCTCTTGGCCGGGCCATCGGTGGAAGCGTAAGGCGACATCCGCACGCACCGAGCCGGCGGCCTCGGGGTCATCGGCACATGAGCAAAGGGCGAGCCATCAACGGCAACACCCGACGTCGATGGAAAGCGGCGACCACGGCAGCGGCATTCACGTCCTTCCTCGGAGCCGCAGGACCGCCCCGCCTTAGGCCCTCCAACCGATGATGATCCTCCGAGGGGGACCCGGTTCCACTTCTCGGGCGTGCTTGAGGACACGCCCGGTGTACACGGGGAAGCGCGTTCTCGTCGTTGCGGAGGTAGAACCACCGATCTTGCCACCCCTTGTTGGAGGAGGTGAGCTTGGAGACGATGTACCCATCGGCTCGGTTCGGCTGCTGCTCCGAAGCGGACTTGGAGCGCCAGACCTCCCGCGCGCCTCGCCCCCGTGGTTGGCCCTGCGCAACCGGCGGCGGTGGTAAGGTCCGCCTTGAAGAACCACAACCGAGAGGTCCCAATGCGGCTCGATCCCCGGGAATCCCTCACAAAGGGTGACGCAAGATGGCGGCTTTGGGAGATCGAGTTCGGGGCGATGGTGAAGCTCGATTTCATAGTAGTGGAGGATCGCCCGAATGAACCGGCTGCCGACAAACCGCAGCCGCGCGGTGAAGATCCATCAAGCTCACCACGTAGCCATCGGGAGGGTTAGGCTCCTCCTCGGTCCAATCCGAGCAATCCACTCCGGCCGCGCTTCATCGGTGCGGGACGAAGAAGCCCTTCATCGACGAGGCAATTTGGAGCTTCTCCTCCGTCGCCGTCGTCCTCGGCCACGGCTCAAATCGAGCACCACCTCCCTCACGCCGTCACCGCTACCCGACTGCCCATGGATGAAAGGGAGGCGAAGGGTGGCAACCGCTAGCAACCCCGATCACACGAGCACAAGGCAAGTGAATCTCTCCCTTAATCTCTCCCACACTATCTCTCTATCTCCTGATTGCTGCAGCAAGAAGGCAAGAAGGCGATGGCAAAGAGCAAGGGAGCAACTATCCGCCGCCGCGCGGCGACCCCCATATTTATAGGGAAGGGAAGGCAAACCGCCGGCCTGGGCAATCGAACCGACTCCTGGAATGGACGGCCCATGATGGAGCGAGAACCGCTCATCCAACGGCCAAGCCGCGCGGTGGAACCGTCAGGCGCATTAATGCACCTTGACGGAGCCCTCGATCTCCGCCCCTGACAAGAAGACGTAAGGCCGCGTCCCATCAGGCTGCAACAGTCGCGCCACCTCGAGCGTGGCGACTAGACGCCTCGTCTTCCGGTCGAGGTAAACCGTCCCGGCCACCCATATCCAAAGGCGCCCGACCACGAGGGGCAAAAAGTCGCCTCGGATTAGCGGTTCCCGCCCCGGCGAAAACCAAACGAGCCTCGGCCGACACACCCTACGTTCTAGAGGTTGCGGTGGGGCCACGAGGGTTTCTCTGATCGCCTCGGGATAACCCGAGCCGAGGGGACGGGGAGGGAAATGCACAACCAGCTATACCCGGGCCCCACAGGGGCTCCGGATTTCTGAGAACGTGTTTAAGGCCCCGGGTCGCTTATAGAGATGTCCCATCCGTGGGAGGCCCACGAGGCCCTCGGGGGGTGGTCCGCCCAAACCCCGGGATGCGCTAAGCGGTCCGCGAGGTTCTCATGGGGTGAATCTGGATCACATAGCCGACCCTTGCTCCGGCAAGGGCACGGGCACCCGCTTAAACAGACCGCTACAACGCTCACCGGAGCACGACACATTAAAACTACGGGGGCATTGTGACGTGTCTCCCCTCCTCCTCCCTTCGGGAGGGCGACGGAGGAGCGTATGATCAAAGTCGAGGAGGCCCGGGTCGACCTTGCGCACATAAGCGCGGGCCTCGGGCTGCCCACGCAAAAAAAACACGACTCCGCACAAACAAAGCGCAATTTAAGAGCTGTTTCAGTCTTGCCGGCGTGCGAGATATAAAAAAGACCTCGAAGGAATCCGCCATTCCATTCGAGGCCTCGGGAGGCTACACCCAACTGCAGTGCGCTTCCTGCGCACCCCTTGTAGACAAACCACCCCGAGAAACAACAAGGCGGCGAGGCAGGCGGAACCCCGGGCGAGTCCTCACTCGCTCGGGGGGCTCGAGGCTACTTGTCGGGGACCTAAATATTGGGCCCCGAGACATTCTCCAAACTATGAGAATCTGCCGGCCTGCCAAGGCCCAGTAAAACCTAGCCCGCTATCATCCCGCACGGAGGGACGGCCCGACGGACGATGGACCAGGCCATTGGCCACGACGCTCACATAACGACGAAATCGGCCCACGGACGGCCCACAAAGCGGCCCAAATGGAGTCACCACGACGTAAAGAGCTCATCACGCTCACGAAGGACAAGGTCAAGGACCTCCGCCAAAACAACGAACCATGACGTTCCACGTCGACGGCCAAACCATGGCTCGGACTCGACCACGCATCTCCGTTTAGTCCGAGGCTGGCCTAGCTCACCGGCCAGGAGAAATCTCCGCTTCGTCCGAGGTGGCCTAGCTCACCACCCTCGGGCGCAAAAACTCCGCCGCCCCGAGGGAGACCAGCTCTCCATCCTCGGGTGAGGCAGCCCAACTAGCCCGTCTAGGGTCGCCGACCCTCGGGCGTGGGAGGTTCCGTCCGGGAGGAAGGGAAACCGCCGCATTCAATGTGGTCGCCGACGGCAAGGGCGCCCGGTGCCATCGATTACGCCCGATCAAATCGAATCTGCCGAATCGTCTCCCCAATCCGGCCCGATGGGATGCAAAGTTGAACCAGGTGACGTGTTACACCACCCGGCACGGGAAACGAGGATGACACTTGTTCATTTCCCGAGCACCGTCAAAACGCCACGTTGGGCCAAACCCTCGGGCACTTGACACGCATAGCCCGGCAACCTGCAGGACCGGCCCTCGCCATGCGATTGTGAGGGACGCCTCACGGGGACCCTCGGGGCAGCGCCCGGGGCGGCACGTCCACCATCGGATCGGGGCGCGTGTCTTCGTCAAGCAACATCCAAGCCCGCCCACCCCTCGGCGGCGCACATGCAACCGGTGTAGCCTCGGGAATTAGCCACCTAGGCGTCCACCTGTGTAAACATTATCTCTCTCCTTCTCCTATAAAAGGGGGGAGTAATGCCTCATTAGAAAGGACTTTTTCGGGAGGATTCGATTCGATTCAATTCGAGCCCGCTCAACTCCGATTCACCGCGGAGGAAGCGCACACCACCACCACCATAACCACGATCGCGGGGCTTGAGACCCGCGTCTCTCCCAGCGGCCGCCCGGTAACCCCTACTGCGGGCTCACCTTTGGCGTGAGGTAACACGAAGCGAGACACACCCCGGGGGCGTAGGGCCCGTTGGCCTGAACGGGGATAAACGGCTGCGTCCGTGTCCATCTTGCGCTCGCCATCGTGGGAGGGCACCGCGGCTTATAAATTCTTTATTGCGGCACCGAGTTTCCCACTAAGCGAGCTGTTTGCTAAACTACGGTTTTGTTTATATTCCTCTATTCTGAACTACTTCCTCCGTTTCAGCTTGTAAGTCGCTTTGACTTTTTGATACATCCATTTAGCTATGTATCTAGATACAATAATATGCACGGATACATAGCAAAATGGATGAACCAAAAGTCAAAGCGACTTTAGTAAAAACGAGGAGAGAGTCTATTTTTATGATGCATTGCCTCGTGGATTGTGTAGTCCTCACGGTACCTATTCTGAGAATTGAGCGTATAATATTAGGGCCTTGCTAATTTCGGGTGACTAAAATTTTCAAATCTGTTGACGTAGCGGCTACTTGATGATTTCCATTATCGAGGCATCAGCGCATCATCCGGTGTATGGAAATTTTTCGATCGCCCGGGTAGTGAGGAAAGGTGTTAATTACAACGCTTATTTTCTTCATAGATGAATACACAAGCATGAGAACAACGGCTTTGCATTTCTGTCACTACTACTACTATCTTATGTTACAAAAATTTTTCCTACTAAGCGGCTGTTTGCTAAACGCCTAAACTTCTGATTTGTTTATATTCCTCTATTCTTTGAACTACTTCGTTTTAGGTTTGTAGAGTAAACTTTGACTTTTTTGGTACATCCATTTAGCTATGTATCTAGATACAATAATATGCACGGATACATAGCAAAATGGGCCGAACAAAAAAGTCAAAAACTGCAATGGAAACGGAGGGAGTCTAATTTTGTGATACATGCCTCGTGGATTGTGTAGTCCTCCGCAGGCGCCTATTCTGAAATTGAGCGTATAATATTAGGGCCTTGCTAATTTCGGGGTGACTAAAATTTTTCAAATACATTCGAGGCGGCGAAGCTTTTTTGTTTTTAGATAATGGATGAGAAAAACATCCGGCCTCTACATCAGAGGATGTACCGCGACCCGATTATTACAAGTAGTGGATAAAAGGTAGAGCAAAACAAGTCTCTAAAACAGGATAAAGAGAACTAAAGCAAATGATAAATGTGCTTCCACCCTCTATAGGGAAACTCAAAGTAATCACTTCTAGTTTTTCTACTAATTAGCGAGAGTGTGTTCTTGTCTAGTTCATCCACTTATTTGCAAGCGGGCTCGATACGCGCCAATAGGCTCATCTAAAAATAACCTAACCGACAGCGAAAAACTATCATTTTATTAAAGATAATATCGTTTTAACCCGGTAAAAATATTGACATATAGGCTGTGGCGCCAACCCAACCCAAATCAAGTTTGTAATCCTTTTATTACGATTAGTAAGCCATGTACCAAACATATGGCTTATGTAGATCTAAATTTGGTTTAGGCGGTAGCATAAAAGATGATCCTCGATACCGTTTTTTCAAATACGGACAATCTTAGAAAAGGTGTTGGATGGTCTCATTCAAATTACAACCAACACATTTACGGCTAGCTTTCCGGTTTTTTCTAGTGAGGATTGCCGATAATTTTGCGACTTATTTTCTTCATAGATGAATACACAAGCATGAGAACAGCATTTGCTTTCACGTAAGTACTACTACTATCTTGTCTTACAAAAATTTTCCCACAGAAACAGAACTGTTGCTAAACTACGGTTTGTTTGTATTCCTCTATTCTGAACTACTTTCTCCGTTTGGTTTGTAAAGTCGCTTTGACTATTTTGGTACATCCATTTAGCTATGTATCTAGATACAATAATATGCACGGATACATAGCAAAATGGACGAACTAAAAAAAGTCAAAGCGACTTCTAGTAGGCCGGAGGATCTATTTTTGTGATGCATGCCTCTATGGATTGTGTAGTCCTCCTGCAGGCGCCTATTACAGGGTGAAGCTGTATAATATTAGGGCCTTGCTAATTTTGGTGGTGAAATTTTCAAATCTGTTCGAATTGAAAAAAGCTTTTTTTTTTTTTAGATAATGGATGAGAAAAACATCCGGCCTCTACATCCGAGGATGTACCGCGGCCCGATTATTACAAGTAGTGGATAAAAAGGTAGAGCAAAACAAGTCTCTAAAAGCAGATAAAGAGAACTAAAGCCAATGATAAATGTGCTTCCACCCTCTATAGGAAACTCCAAAGTAATCACTTCTAGTTTTACGCTAATTAGTGAGTGTGTTCTTGTCTTGTTCATCACTTTGCAATCGGGCTCGATACGCAGCCAATAGGCTCATCTGAAAATAACCTTCGACAACGAAAACTATCATTTTGTTAAAGATAATATCGTTTAAACGACAAATACAAATGGCCCGACATATAGTCTGTGGCGCCAACCCAACCCAAATCAAGTTTGTAATCCTTTTTTATTACGATTAGTAAGCCATGTACCAAACATATGGCTTATATAGATCTAAATTTGGTTTAGGCCGGTAGCATAAAAGATGATCCTCCATACCGTTTTTGAATCTGAACAATCTAGGAAAGGTGTTGGATGGTCTCATTCATATTACGACCAACATATTTAAAGCTTCCTTTCTAGTTTTTTCGACATTTTATTTGTTCTACTCGCCTCGGTGGTTTGTTTAGTCCTCATAAAAAGCCATATGTTTGAATTGAACTGTATAATTTTATCCTCACATGGATATTTTCAGTTGTAGATCTTGAACTTGACACTGAGTGTTACTATAATGTTGTTATCTGTGTATGGTTTTGTCATAGGAAACTGCAACTACTGCTTTTTATTTTATTTATAGAGATGAATATACATGCTCAAGATAGAACAATGATTTGTACCTTTTCCTCGCCCCTAGAACCGCCGGTGAAGCTTTGTCGTGTGTGTTTGCTGTTAACTGGCCTTCGAAAATGGTAAAAGGCTGCAGCTATGTGATATACAAACCCTACTTATTGTTAGCTTTTTGCTTAGTGCTAGCTATTGACTTCTACATTGTAACCTAAATGTGTTTGATGTAGGTGTCCCGATGGCACATTTACAACATCATCGGCAACGAAACAACTTATTCTCTAGAGGATGGCCGGAGAGCTACATATGAAGAGACAGCAAAGCAAGAGATAGATGATGGTACCACAGGGGGGCAAGAGAGAGATGATGGTACCATAGGGGGCCTTGAGTTTTTCTTTGGAGAGGGGGCAGCCATCGGCTTTCGGTGCGAAAGCGGAGGGTCGGGACACACACAAGGTGGCCGAGAAGGCAAGATAGTTGTCACGGCGCTCAAGCCGAACGGGTTTCCCAACGAGAAGGTGGCCATGCTAAGAATGAAGAGACTTGTAGGTCTGATTGCTAGAGAAAGGGTCCCCTTGCTCACGCAGATTCGATCTCTTCCTTAAAAGCGGCTGCAACAAAGGAATTCTTATTTGAGGATTTGTGTCCAGAATTGATTGGAGGTTGTAGGCAACTTAAGGCCCATAGCATGTAAGAAGCTGTGGCGGTCGATTAGGCAAAAGTTTTAGGACCTTCAAAAGCAATCTAGTGCGGAATTATATCATGAAGGGGTTGGATGCCACGGTGAAGCACCCATACATCACCAAGGGCGATTGGGCTTTATTTGGCGAAGAGCAACAAAGAGGCACGGCAACAAGTGAGAGATACAAGCGGCTTAGGGAGAAGAACAAGCATGACCACTTTGCACGGGGACGGGAGGTTATGAGGCAAAGTTCGAAGTGTGGGGAGAAGGAGGACACTTACTTACTCCACAATAGCATCAAGAATCCTTGGCATGAATTTCCGTTGAACCGCTCGGCATTTTTTGCGTGCACGGTGCGATCCCGGTTGTGTCGGGGTAATAAAGCTGCAATTGTTTGGTCAGGTGAAAGAGTCTCGGTCTTTATCGAAGGTTTTAGAAGACCGCCCGTGCTTCTTCCGAGGGGGCACCGGTGTAAGGGAAAGAGATATGCTCCGCAGAGGTCACAGGCACCCAAGCGAGCCGGGCGTGTGCGTGGTATGTCTAGTATGGCTGGTTGGAAGTTTTGGCCGGCTTGCGCCGACATGTCCGAAAAGAGGAAGTCTCCAGTGCGTTGGCGAAGCATATAGAGAAAGTTTGGACCTCAACTAGATGAGCTCCACGGCTAAGGTGGCGGCGTTGGAATCGGGGAGGACATGGTTCACTTTGCACACCAACACACCTAGCCGTGTAGGTGGTGTGAAGAGCAAATTTGCGTCTTGAGAAGCGGTCGGATGAACCTGCAGGATCTTTGCGGTTAAGATACTTTCGGCGTCGGCACCATGTACCCTTGCGGTGAAGACTTCGAGGTTATCTCGGTTGAGGTAGCAAGGGGAATGGTATACCCGAATCAACTACATCTTAAAGGTCAACCAATACTTTGGAAGGACATTCTATTGTTTCTATTGATCATGTAACTCCCGGTTTTGAGGCTACACTCTTTGGATCCTCCGGCGAGGCGAGATTAAGGCTCTTGGACCGGGCTATGTGTAAGATGATCGATGGAGCGAGCCCGTCTTCTTGTAGCATTCCTAAAGCTCTCTTCTTTTGCCTCCCAAAACCTCCTCATTGCCTACTTACGCGCCTCAATGAAAGTCAATCTAAAGGGGCGTATGACACGCGGCTTAAATGGGAATGACAGCAATGATCGAGAGTCCTTCTCGGTACGTAATGGATGGGAATGCGGCGACTTCGCTCACATGCCAATGACGGTCGAGTGCCTTGCGAGTGCATCGGCTAACGATGTGAAACCGGCTCTCAAGGCAAAAAGGATGCGGAGTGCCTCGCAGCTGCGGGGGGAGAATGCGGGGAGTGGCTCGCATGACAAGAATGTCGAGTGCCTCTCGAGGAGTGCGACTGCGAGAATCGGCGTGGCTCAACAAATAGGGCGGCAAGGTCCAAACAAGCATGTTTGGGCAAGGTCCACACAAGAATGTACAGTAAGTAGTGCTTCACTTGGAGTTACGCACTCGTGCGTGTTTCCATTCGATGAATAACCATTGTGTTTCATATGTTTGCGGTGCCGGTCGCAAAAGCGATGAAAAGACATGTGGGTTCTACACAGCCCACCACTTCACGGCTGCGATGAAACAAGTTCATACGGACCGTCACGAGGTAACTTTCGAAGTGCAGCTCCATCATGTGCCTACCTTTGTTTGGCAATAAAGACCATGTGTACAACGAACACTTATGCCTACCTTTCTTTGTATTAGGATTTCGATTTGTGCGGAAATTCGATTAATTTGGAGGATATTAGAGAGGAGATCGCCAAGTTTGTTATGGAAGAGATCATCGACCAAGGCGAGTATTCATTTTGTGAACCGTCGGTTCATACATTTCCCTTCTTTGCATGGCGATCGGGTGGATACATGCATTTGAGCTGTGTTATTTGTGTTGTGAACAATACGTGTGGCGTGCCACTGAACAAGCTGGGTATATGCGTGTGAAGAACATTACGAGATACACATGAATTTTCAGAGATACACATGAATTTTAAGAAATACACATGAATTTTCCATCTTTGCGGGCGTACGCCATTTGTTTGTGATCGGACACATGTATATGTATTATATACGTATTAATAATACCAATGCTTTGGTGCCGCAGAGGCGGTTCTAGCGTGTCTGCGGCGTCATCATTATCTGAATGTCTCGGTTTTCTAGAGGCGTCTCTAGTCTCGGCAACCGTGCAGACCCATCTTAACCTATGCGTAATAATAAGCGAATAAAATACAGAGACCACCACGGCTAACGGCGTCGTGGGTTTCGAATAGTTTTACGTCGCGTGAATCCGTGTAATATCTAAATAATTAACGACGGGTGTTTCCGATGCGTCGGTGAACCACCGTCTCCAGTCTCGGCGTCGGTTTACGTCGACACCGGGTAAACGCAGCGTGCGAAATAGAAACCTCGGCGCAACCGCGAAAGGACACGCATCTGTAATTTCCCGGCGGCTACGGTCGAGCATCCGCTACAAGCGTCACGAAAAAATGCGAGCGATTCTGATCGAAAAAAAAAAAACCCGCGTCACAGTAAACTAAGCGAAAGCTACGGACGCGTGGCGGACAAAACGAAACGTCTATAAAAGGGATAAGGAACTACGGACAAGTAATCTACACACGTGTGCGTAAAAAGCCGAGAAACCATGGGCGGGTTTTGGCGTATATGCATGCCGTAATCCTCGGAAGACATACAGTCGGTTATCGATCGCCGCGACGTCTCGTATAATACTAATGCTTTACGGACGTTTCACCGCGGGCGTCCGTGCCGGTTACATTACGAGATAGCGCTGTACTACGCAAGACGCGTCGACATGCCGCGTCATTGCAATGCACGTAGTTTGGTAAATGGGTCCGTGCGGTCGAAGCTTCTGATCGTATGTCATGCGGGTGTCACTACTTTTGGGCGGTACGGTCGATTCGAGGCAGCGGTGCGTGAGGTTTCGAGAGGTAGTCGCATCTTAGACAGGTATGTCGTAGATCAGAGACCACGGTCAAGCAAAACCGAGGACATAGGCGTTCCACGGCGCGTGTGTAACAAGGGCTCACTCGGGCGGGAAGCTTGAGGCGCCGCGAAACCCCGTACGTATTAAAAACTGATACGAGCGCCGCTTCGACAGTCCGCGTAAAGTCGAGACATTTAGAGACCTAATGGCGGCACGCGACCGTAGAAGCCCCTCAACGGCCCTCGTAGGCCTTTTTTTACATAGTGTGGGTACCAAAGGCCTTGGTGACTAACCTTGAAGGACCCAAAAAGGTTTGGGTACCTAAGAAGAATTGATCTCTTTTTGTAGGTCAATTACGTCTTGCGGAGGAGAGTATTGGATAATGGATAGTGGGTGCACTCAACACATGACCGGGGACTCTCATATGTTCAAGTCAATTAGCATCAAGGGCATTGATGAATATGAGTCTATCACATTTGGCAATGACAAGAAGGGTAGTGTTTTGGGTCTTGGCAAGATTGCAATCACACAAGAGAAGACTCTATCCAAGGTGTTGCTAGTGGACAATCTTGATTACAACCTCTTGTCGGTTTCTCAACTTTGTGATCTTGGCTACAAATGCATATTCACAAGTCAAGAAGTTGAAGTGGTTAGTGGTGATGGTGCCAACATGATATTCAAGGGATTTAGATATGGTGATCTCTATCTAGTGGACTTCAAATCCAAGGAAGCCAAGTTGACAACATGTTTACTCTCAAAGGCTAGCAAAGGGTGGTTGTGGCATAGAAGGCTTGGTCATGTTGGGATGAAGCAATTGAACAAGTTGATGAAGCATGACTTGGTTAGAGGCTTGAATGATGTGAAGTTTGAGAAGGACAAACCTTGTGGAGCATGTCAAGCCGGCAAGCAACATGGCAATGCACATCCAACCAAGAGTACAATGAGTACAAGCAAGGCATTTGAGTTGCTACACATGGACTTGTTTGGGCCAACATCATACTCTAGCATTGGTGGCAACAAGTATGGTTTTGTCATAGTTGATGACAACACTAGATACACATGGGTGTTCTTTTTTTGCATGACAAGAATGATGTGTTTGAGCTTTTTCAAGACATTTATCAAGAGGGTTCAAAATAAGTTTGAGACATCCATCAAGAAGATTAGGAGTGACAATGGAAGTGAATTCAAGAACACAAGAATTGAAGAGTTGTGTGATGAGATTGGAATTGGACATCAATTCTCACCAACCTACACTCCTCAATCCAATGGTGTAGTTGAGAGGAAGAATAGAACCTTGATTGAAATGGCAAGATCAATGCTTAGTGAGTACAATGTTAGCCATTCCTTTTAGGCGAAGCAATCAACACGGCTTGCTATTGTAGCAACCGACTATATTGCCATGGTATGCTTGGGAAGACACCCTATGAGTTGCTAAATGGGAGGAAGCCCAACATTGGATACTTTAGAGTCTTTTATGCAAATGCTACATTCTCAAGAAAGGCACAAGATTGGGCAAGTTTGACAAGAAGTGTGATGAAGGATTCTTAGTTGGATATTCAACCACAAGCAAAGCCTATAGAGTTTGGAACTTGGGTAGTGGCAAACTTGAAGAAGTTCATGATGTGGAATTTGATGAAACCCAAGGCTCCCAAAATGAAGTTGAGAATCATGATGATGTGAGTGGTTCCAACTTGGAGAATGCAATGAGAAACATGGATGTTGGTGACATTCGCCTAGACAAGTTGAGGATGATGATGACACTCCTTTGCCTACCACTACCATTGAGATTGATGCAAATGAAGCAAGCACTAGTGGTACTCAAGATGAAGATCAAGAGCAACAAGCTAGTCCATCCACTCATCCTAGTCATCAAGTGCAAGTAATGCAACCATCCAACATTACAAGAGATCATCCAATTGATCAAATTGTCGGTGACATCAATAGTGGAGTAATCACTAGAGGAAGATTGGCATCCTTTTGTGCTCATCATGCATTCGTGTCTCAAGTTGAGCCAGAGAATATTGAGAAGGCATTAAAGAAGGAAGATTGGGTCAATGCTATGCATGAAGAACTCAACAACTTCAAGAGAAATGATGTATGGGAATTGGTGGAAAGGCCAAAGGACTACAATATGATAGGAACCAAGTGGGTTTTCAAGAACAAGCAAGATCAAGATGGAATTGTTGTTAGAAACAAGGCAAGGCTAGTAGCTCAAGGGTACACTCAAGTAGAGGGTCTTGACTTTGGAGAGACCTATGCACCGGTTGCTAGACTTGAAGCAATTAGAATCTTGCTTGCTTATGCATGTGCTCATGACATCAAGCTCTATCAAATGGATGTGAAAAGTGCATTCTTGAATGGCTTCATCAATGAGTTGGTCTATGTTGAACAACCACCGGGTTTTGAAGATGAAAAGTATCCCAACCATGTCTACAAGTTGAAGAAGGCTTTATATGGATTGAAACAAGCACCTAGAGCATGGTATGAGAGGTTGAGAGACTTTCTCCTCTCTAAAGGGTTCAAGATGGGCAAGGTGGACACCACTCTCTTCACCAAGAAGATTGGGAAGGACTTGTTTGTGTTGCAAATCTATGTTGATGACATTATCTTTGGGTCAACCAATCAAGAGTTTTGTGAAGAGTTTGCAAAGATGATGGCCAATGAGTTTGAAATGTCAATGCTTGGAGAACTCACATTCTTTCTTGGACTTCAAATCAAGCAATTGAAGAATGGCACATTCATTAGTTAAGGCAAGTACATCAAGGATATGATCAAGAAGTTTGATCTTCAAGATGCCAAGTCAATGTCCACACCTATGGCAACCAATGGAAGCTTAGACCCCGACCCTAGTGGCAACATGGTTGAACAAAGAAATATCGGTCCATGATTGGTAGTTTGCTCTATGCAACCGCATCAAGACCGGACATTGCATTTAGTGTGGGCATGTGTGCTAGATATCAATCCGATCCTAGAGAGTCACCTCAAGGCAACAAAGAGAATTGTGAGGTACTTGAAGGGCACACAAGATGTTGGACTTTGGTATCCAAAGGGATCCAAGTTTGATTTGATTGGATATTCGATTCCGATTATGGAGGATGCAAGATCAATAGAATGAGCACAAGTGGCACATGTCAATTCCTTGAAAGTTCACTAGTATCATGGTCTTCAAAGAAGCAAAATAGTGTTGCTCTTTCAACCGCCGGCGAATACATTAGTGCGGGAAGTTGTTGCACTCAATTGCTTTGGATGAGGTCAACCTTGAGGGATTTTGGATTCAAATTTGACAAAAGTTCCATTGTATTGTGACAATGAAAGTACTAGAAAGATGACTCAAAATCGGTTCAACATCCAAGAACAAAGCACATTGATATAAGGCACCACTTCATAAGAGATCATCAACAAAAGGGTGACATTTGTATCATGGGCATTGGCAATCGAAGATCAACTAGCCGACATATTCACCAAGCCACTTGATGAGAAAAGGTTTTGCATGCTAAAGGGAGAATTGAACATTATTGACTTCTCCAACTTGAGTTGATGCACCCCACTTTGAAGGCAACGGCTCTTTTCTTTGGAGGAGGCTATATATTTGGGTTTGCCCGGTTTCAAGCTCTCTCTCTCTTGCACATTTGAAGCTTCCAACTTGCTATTGAGCTTGTGAGACTCCTCTCCACTCATCTCCCCATCACTAACTTCGGATTCTTGGTGAGATTGAGAGTGATAGAAGTGCATTGCTTGCATCGGGTTGCATCTAGAGGCACTTCATCCTTGGAGAAGCCGCGGGATTCTTGTTTTCTTGGGAATTTGCTTGGGTTCCTAGCGGCTTGGAGCAAGAGGCGGTGTTGAGCTTCGATTGGAGCTTGTTCGAGGCCACACCGGTGGTGATTGTGAGGGGGTCGCCTCTTACCCCACGGGAGATTCGCGAAAGGAGCACTAGTGGATTGCTCGTGGCTTGTTGGACCCTCTCTTGTGATCGCTTGCTTGAGCTCCCATAGGGGATTTGCACACGGCCATTAAACAGCATACGTCAAGTGAGTGTGTCGCCACAACGGGGACTTAGCGTCTTTGGCAAGCACGTGAACCTATGTGAAAATCATCGTGTCTATTGTCTTGAGCTCGTTGGAGATTTCTCATTGTACACGGTGATTGGCATCATCCTCTACACTTTGCGGTGGTATTGTATTCTAGCTCCTTTGCATTACTTTTGCTAGTTTACTTGTGTAGCTTGTGTAGCTTAGTTTCTCTTGCTTAGCCTTGTTAGCTCCTAGTGGTAGAAATAGTTAGCATATATTGTTCACCTAGGAGTAACTTAGCAACCTAGCTTTTGAGTGTGATTAGAGATCATAGAATTGCTAGGAGGCTTGCATAGCTAGCTTGAAGCATTTGCTTAATTGCTACGCCATCTTATTTACTAACCGCCCTTGCTTAGTGTTGTTTGTAAAATTTTTAATAGGCTATTCACCGCCCCCCTCTAGCCATTAGGACCTTTCACACGAGACGTATTTTGTGTCAACACATATATTAAATCACAAACACTATACCACACAATTAAAATATAACACAAGGATTACAGCAATTAAAACATCTCACCAAGTGTTCATCATCGCATGCTACTCGAGAATCAATAACCGAACATCAACCAATCCATGCATGCACACAACCAAAAGTTGTTTGATCGATCTAGATCATCTACCTAGAGCTAAGCTAGATAAATGTACACACGGACACACACACACATAGTAACATATATGTGAACCGACTGCTTTGCTTATACTAACGCTGCAGCAAGGGGAAGAACATACCACGCCGACGCGGATCCTACACTCCTCACCGCAGTACACCCACCGCAGCGGTGGCCCCCATTGCTCGAGGCGCCCTTGATTGTCTCCCCAATATGCACCGATGCCCGTCCCGGTGAGGCTCCGGTTGGGCGGATGAGGGAGGATCTTTTGCCACTCTTGATAGCGAGGGGCACAACATCGTTCAACACTTCTATTGCCCATCCGAGTGCTCGCGGCGATTACTCGAGTCGAGGCGGCGTCGTCGCCGCCATGTCGCGCAGGATCTCCCGCAACACCTCTCGGGCATGGTCGCCACATCACGGCGTTCGTTCCGCCTATAGAGAAGAAGAGCGTGCACGCGTGGGCGAGCACATGCCCCGAGTCGGCAAGTTTTAGCTTGTCGAGAGGCGGCGATACGGTGAGGCAACCTTCCACAAACACGATAGACATGCCTGCTCGAACCACGCCTCGGGTTGCCACCTCGGTAAGCTTGTTGATGAGACTTCTGGCGGTACTACCGCATGAGTAGTACGGGGCGGCCCGGCCCGATTTATAGCCGTCAAACGTCGACCCGCCGTCGTTGCGGCACCGGTCTAGTGGGATGCTCGGTCCAAGTATGTGCGTGTACGACTAATAAAAACCGGTTGCACAACGCGATTTTTTTGAGAAGGAAATGTATTTATCTCAACGCATTACACCGCCCATTTACAAACAGGATCCACAAGAAAAGAAAAATTACGAGAAGTAGAAAGCTCCTATTCATCTTCCTCGCGGCCTTGAGAGATCCGTTAGTTACCGCCGCCGGCCGCTTCCAATCGTCGTCGGGCACTGGCCAAACTCCACCCGGAGTGGAGGCTGCAGAGGAGGGCTTACTTAGGCGACACTGCCTCCCAGCGCATCGGCCAACTCTCGTACCCACGACGCATCCACACCAAAACCACGTCACGAACTCGAAAACGGATGCACCATTGCATCAATCCATCATTTGAACTTCCACAATGATTAATGGATTGTTCACAAGTTCCAACGGGCCGCAACTCAACCGACGAAACCATTCGCGGCCGGGCAACCGCCGTTGGAGACCCCATCTACTTAAGAAGTGCACCGTTTCTTCCCTCGACAAAAAACACAAAGAAATGGAGTCATCTCACGAAGAACCGGCAGCACCATGCCTGAGACCGCGCACTTGCCGCCGAGATGTGTCGTCGCCGCGGCGAGATACCCGGTTTATCGACACGGCCGGTCCACGCGCGATGCCACGATGCGGGAGGACTTCATCAACGAAATCCAAGGTAATCGTGTCCAAAGTCCAAGCAGTCGCGGTATGCTCGTTGGCCTTCGACTTCGGAGTGGAGGATTCTTCCTCCCAACGAGTTTGGCAAAAAGGGAGTTCGGGATCGTATTTATACGGGTGTGTGTTGGCCATCAATGCCTTGTATATCAAGTGCACCGTGCTGGGGGCGGTTACCCCAGGTTTTGAACCACTTTCTTCAAGATGAGGGCCATGTGTTCACTTTGCGCCATAGGCAGGGACGTGGAACGCCTTGAAGTTGGATCAGCGGTCTGGCGTCTCCACTCCACGCGACTTACAACTTATTGTGCCCGCTCTTGATGTTAACGAGTACAAGAATCGGGCGAGAACGAGTGTCTTCCCTCATTTGGATACTCTAAGCGTCGGGCGGTTCTGATTCCTCGTCGAGAAGAAGAAGAAGAAGCGGCGAGAAGAAGGGCGACTTCATCGATCACCACCGATGGGGACTTTTCGGTTGTCGTAGTCGAATCGATTAACTACGCCAAAGATAGATGCCTTCGTCCTTGAGATTGCTAATCGAGGTTCGGATCAAGCATGGTTATGACTTCCTTCACGAATGCTAATGTACCATAAATCATAAGTAATGCATTGTCTTTGTAAAAGAACATTGGTTTTGGGTAATGTATTATATAGAACTTTTGTCTTTATCCAATGTCTCGTAGGTGAGATACTCTAGTTACCGACACATACCACCACCAATCGCCGCACTCATACAAACGTCGAGGATCGGTGGGCATACGGTCCAATCATCCGTAACAATCCGTATATGTACGATTACACCTGTTGCTATAAACCGTCTCTAACAAACGTCGACCGTAATGGGCGTGATCGTTACGAGCGCTGTACTACCAAGCGTGCGTATATTGACACGCCGTCATTAATATTTCGAACGTTTACGGACACTTCTCGCCGAATTCGCGTCGCGTCTCTACATTATCACGCGTCGTAAAACGAGTTAGTATCACGAACACTGGTGATACAAATCGTCTCTAACAAAAACGATTTGTATCGCCCGTGCGGCGAACCGCGTGCACACGCACCGCCACGCATCTATTTACGGTCAATGTTCGCAATAGTTTCAAGCAAGATAGACGGCTGTTGACTAAACACGTCTCGTAATTCGGCCGCGCGTCGGTAACGGTACGATACGCGGGGACGCCTTACGGTAAAACGCGTGCGAATCTAAATGCGCGACTTTAATACACGTGGACCGCTATGCACTTTCGCACATTCCAAGCATCCGTGAAGAGACATGTGTCCGTAACACTCGCAACTATACGCTGCACGGGTGGCACCAAAAGAGTGTCGTATACGAACACGCGTCTGAATTAGTGTTCGTATCCACGTGGCGACCGGCTCAAGAATGCGCCCTGCGTGCCTAAACGCCGTATCTAAGATATGGTGAATCTTGCGGACACTTGGTTTGAAAAGGTGTTCGCATACCGCCGCGCCGTCTGTATCCGGAGAACGAAAACGCCGTGCAACGGAAAAATGCACGCTGCGCGGGGTAGATGCGCGTCTATAATTATCCTTATTTCGTGACGCGTGTTTGGCCGGGGTGGACCGGCCGACACCTACATCGACGCTTCGCCCAAACCGCGGCGTCGAGAGTATGACGACAGACGCACGCCGCGTTATAGCGGCGTCTCACGCGCCGGGCGGTTATTAGCCTTTTTACATAGTGACCAATGCATACATGCCTTTTTACCGCGGCACCCTCGCTCGGACCGCATCATCATCCTCTAGATCGAGCCCACCGCTCAGTAGTAGTGATTAACCTATCACACTCGTCCGTGAATCCTACACTCCACGCTGCAGTACACCCTGTGACTCGGCATGCCATAGTGGATGAAATCTGTTAGCACTATACTCATCGTTCCGGCCATGCCGCCATAGTCGTAGTAAAATTTGTGTGCCTCATCTTCCCCATCCGCACCGATGCCCATCATGGCGAGGCACCGGTTGGGCCGAGGAGGAAGACGGCGCTTACCTTCAATGGCGTCTGTCACCACTTGCCATTGCATTATTGAAGTGCGGGCGGCGGTTCAAGCTCCCCCCAACATTTTGGCCACCACGCCGTATCTTCTTCCTCAATCTCCCGCAACACCTCGGGCCATGGTCGTCATCGGCGATGGCGGCGTTACCTATAGAGCGATAAGGCGTGCACATAGCGAGCATGTGCATGCCCTAAGTCGATGGCTTGTTTCGGACTTGTCGAGGCGGCGAGGCGGTGTCGCGACCTTCCACGAACATGGCGCATATGCCCGCTCTCCGGCACGCCTACGGGTTCGCCGACCTCGGCGAGCTCGATGATGAGACTCACGCGATACTCGTGTGAAGTAGTATAGCGACCCGGCCTAGACGTAGCCGCCGCGTCGACATCGACCCCGCCCGTCGCCCGTCGTTAATAGCACCGGTGTAGTTGGATGCTCCGGTCCAGCATGGCGCCGCGGCATAATGTCTTGTGTCCAGTGCACATTGGCCCGTGGGTTGTATAGGTCCTCCATAGGATCCTCTGCGGCCGTGGCGGCGTGAAGCGCAATGTCCTGACAATTCCCGCGGAAGGTTCTCCATGGCTCGCGGCAGCGGCACGGTGGGGGCTTTTTTGCTTGGAGCTTGAGCGCGGCGGCGACGTGAACGAAAGCCCCCCTCGGTTTGGTGAGCAGCAATAATCGGGTGTGTTCACAATATATAATGCGGTCGTTCGAGGAGTCGGCGGTCGGTGAGCACTCCGGCGGGCGGTCGAGCAACGTCACGTACATGCATGGCCCGCGGAACGCATCATAGCAAATAAATGGACGACACTTTTTCTTTGCCGCAGCGCTCTTTTCCCAATCTGCGACTGTATGTCTCGAATCAAGCATGTTTATCCATGACAAGATGATCTCAAATCAAAAGGTTGTAAACTACAAAGTTTCATGGATATTTGGGAACTACGGTCTTTATATTGGTAGTTTGTCGGGAGGTCATTCAAAAAATTTAAATTTCCAAATTTCATTTATTTTATTTTATTTTTAAAAAAAATTGAGACCTAGTTTTTCATTACAAGATAATGCCAAATCAAAAGGTTTTAAACTAGAAAGTTTCATAACTTAGTAAGATCTACAATTAATTCTCAATTTGGTTGTTTCCCCATCCGACATCCATGCTAGTGATTGTTCCACGAATCTTAATTATACACCATCGCAAACATGAATATACCACTGTTCATTCATCATTTCAAAGGTGCAATTAATCAAACATCCACGCGAAGACATGATTTAGAGTAACACAATGCCACCTCACCATCCCACTATCACCCCACTAGCATGCCACCTCACCAACCCACTAACCCTTCCTTGTGCCACATCATCAACATGTCCCACATGTCTATGAGCATAAAAAAGGGTTATAACTCTTGAACCAAAAATAAATCAAATTCTAATTGCACCATTAAATTTATTTTAATAAATCCTTTAAAAATAAGATCTCACGTGGATATATTTTGATAGAATTATAAGTAGGACCTGTTGGTATAGGGAAAAAAAAGAAAATAAAAATAGAAATAAAAAAGGAGAAAAAAAAGAAAAGAATAGGAGGGTGATAGTAATATTGTAACTCATAGAATTCTCCTCCATACCCACGACAACGTCTTGGGAATCCACTAGTATATATTTAATCACAAACACCATCCCAAACAAAAATATAACACAAGATTACGATGAATTCCAACCTTGCACTTGCGGATCCTACACTCCTCATTTGCATTAAGTCATAACAAAAGTGATAATATTTGCGAGAAGAAAGTTAAATAAGATGAACGGTCAAACACTTGTTTGTAAAAGTAAAAAAATTGTGTTTATTTGGGGGACAGAGGGAGTAGGCTTTTTTTAGGAGCAGGCGGCGACCCGTGAGGCCTGCGCGACGACATGACCGGTGCTAGTACGGCGTAATGAATACCAACGCCTTTTTGATAGAGCGCGTCTCTAACATTTACACCTTCGGCGTGCATAGCTTTGCGTAGAGTAGCTTAGGCGGTCTGCAAGGGCGCATGTCGCCATTGGTCGCGATGTCATCATTATCTCGATGCCCGTTTCCATCCGCGAGGCACCGGCGAGGGCGAAGGGCGACTTCCGATACTTCTGTGCGGACCCGCTACATGCGTTACCCCGATACTTTCCCGATTTGGCTTGTCGGTATCGGTGATCACGTGCTATCGATGGCAGATATCACGGTATTCACCGATCATCGCACTCTGCCGCCCGCAAGACGCCCGCCTTTCAAGCGGCGAGCAGCCTCGCGGCCTCGTCGCGTGGACAAATCAGCGTCCTTCTACGCTAGGCATGCCACCCGGGACCAGAGAGCGTTGAATTGCCACGGGCGGCAAGCGCCATCCGCTCATTGATCCTCATACATTTGTCTATTCCTCGATTCTCCCGTGCATGCTTGGTGAGGCCCATAGAGCCAATGTAGCCCGTCAGACTCTTTCTATTTTTTTAATTTATTTCATTTTTTCAATAGAAAATAAAAGGAAAACGCCCTCAAATGCTTCATAGGAGCAGCTAGAGATGCCTATTTTTATTTGCTCCGCTAGAGTAAAATTGTCCTAATTATTCTGGTGTGCAACATACTGTATATATGCTTTCAAATTGACAGATAATTTGGATAGATTTCATTAGAACTGTCACTGCTTACATTAGCAAACATCCACACATATTTGAAAAATATATATATAGCACATGGATTATGTAGTTAGTATATATCACAACTAATAACACACATGTCTCAAATCAAAAGTGTGGCAAGATTCTTAGGGCAAAACAAGTGTGGCAAACTAAAAGGCTTTAGAACGACCTTTTCAAGACCTTTTGCTAGAGGGATGGCTCCGGCGATGTCGGGCGGCGTGCTTTCGTCATATCGCGAACAACGACTACGGATCAGCGTCGGTTCGCCGGTTGTTGGTCTTTGAAGCCCGTCGGGTAGCGGGAGAGGTCTTCCTCCGCCGCTGGTCACCATCGCCGCCACGCTCATGCCAACACTAATGAAGAGGTCGTGAGCAGCGAGATCATCGATCGCGGTCGTTTACGCGGTCGAGGCGTCGCAATCGCCGCACCGCTGGCGTTTACCTTGTCCGCGATCACGGTGCCGATAGCCGCTCATCCGAAGCGTTTTCGGCGTATAGCTCGCAATTGAAAGATCAAATTCTACCGGGGAAAGCAAAGTGTTGAATCGAGAGATAGATCGGGGTTTTTTAGAAGACAAACCGCCGATGCGCGTGCGACAACTGCCGTCACCGGTCCTCCCATTCCGGATCCTTCGACATCTTTTGAGAGTACCTGGTGTACTCATTCTGAACCCGCCCTCATCTCATCTCGCGTGGATGCTCGACGAGGAGCGTGAATACTCCAACTCCGATCCCGATGAAGAGGATGAAGAATCGAGGAGGCGAGTTTGCACGCCGCACGGATGACCGGCGGAGCTGTTTTTCCTCACATCGGGAAGTTCGTACCCCGGCCTCTACCTCGGGTCGAGGAATCTCTAAACAAAAGAGAAGGATTGCATTAAGAACAGATTACAAGAAAAAACAAGAAGCAGATCGAGTAATGAAACTCACCCAACTCGGCGATGAGGACCGCGGCTTCCTCCCTGTCTCTTCCTCGGCTCGCGCTTGCCAAGGTTGCGTATTGGACCGGCCATCGGTGAGCTTGATATTTTAGTGAAGGAGAGGGCAAGAAGGCAGAGATGAAGGAGTATACTGGATTGAGGTAAAGGAGAGCCGGGTGCGGTTCGTCTTTAGGCCAGAACAGGGGATCGTGGGAAACCATAAATGAGATCGTGGCGCGTATCCCGAAAATAGATTGGAATGCCAAACGGCATGTTGGGAAGTTTCCGGAACAACCGTTCAAGTAGGCTTGATTTCTTCTTGAAATGCCCCGGTCCATTAAAGGTTTGGTTCAGGTTTTTATTCGAAAAAAGAATTCAGTGTTGATTCTGAGGACTATGGTCAATTTTGGAGCAAAAGGTACTTTTACCCAAAAATTGAGGGGGCATGTGTTAACATTGAAATTTGGTAGGCCTGGATGATAAACTGGCCAGTGCAAGATGCTAATAAAAGCCTACTACAAGTCAGTATAATAAGTGAACGTTTTGGCACAATGTACCATTTTTATCCTGTCGTCGTTTGTAATGGAATATTCTATTTTTTATAAGTTTCCAGCCTGTTTTCATGTCTAATACTTTTTTATAACGTATTCTGTTTTTTTTTTTCATGTTTTACTGCAGAATGTTATAGCACTACGAACACCTTTTTATTGTTTGTTCTCTCCGGCCATGGTGACGCGCATCGCAATCTCCTCAAGCAACACCTCCGGAAGGTTTTTCATGGCGCGAGGCGGCGGCGCGGCGGGTTTTTTTTCTTGGCTAGAAACTCTGAGCGCGGCAAGGGGGTTTTTGCTGGAAACTCTGAGCGCGGAGGGGTGGTGAACAGCAGCAATAATGCGTGTGCGTAGCCCGGTGTAGGGAGAGTGGGAGACATAAACGGATAAACCCGCGGAACGCCGAAGGAAATAGGCGACGCCCTATCCCGCTTATAGATTTCAAGGCGGCCGTGCGTCGTGCCGCACGCCGCGCCCTGCGGGCCGGCCACACCGGGCTCGTGCACGACCTCAAGCCCAGGCCCGTCCCACGGCCAAATCGTGCCATGCCGCAGGTCGCGTCTCGCCCACGAGTCAATTTTTGAAAAACACTCAAACATGATCATTTTTAAACAGATTTCAGTATATTTGTACAATATTATACCAAGTATGAAAATATCGGAACTAATATACCAAATATGTACAATATTATCACCATTATATTTGCCACCGAGCCTCACCGCGCCTCCCCTTTCTTAACATGTCGGGCCGTGCCGTGCCCCCCCGTGTAATTGAGGGTCGGCCCAAGCATGCACCGCTGTTCCCTGCGTCGCGACCGGGCGTGCCGTGCTCGGGACCGGGCCAAAATATCGCGGCTTCGCGGCCGTCCGTCGTGACTCGGGCCGCATGGAAATCTATAATCCCAAAGTTGGTCTCAGAAGATAAATGTTTTCAAACTATACATGTTTTCCCATGACAAGATGATCTCAAATAAAAAGGTAGTAAAACTACAAAGTTTCATGGATATTTGATAGTTTGTCTTTTGGAGATCATTTAAAACATTTTTTCCAAATTTCTTTTTTTAAATTGAGACCTAGCTAGTTTTCCATTACAAGATAATGTCAAATCAAAAAGTTTGAACGTAGAGAGTTTCATAACTTAGTGAGATCTACAATTCTCAATTCGGTTGTTTCCACATCCGACATCGTGCTAGTGATTGTTCACGAATCTTATACATCTGTCTCATTCATGCGGCGAAATCATAAATTTAACACCATCGCAAACATGAATATACACCATTGTCACTCTGTTCACTCATCATTTTCAGCCGCAATCAAACATCCACGCAGCACATGATTTAGAGAAATACAACACAGCATAGATATTAAGGATGGTAACGGTCGGGTTGGATCGGGTGGAGCCTCCGTGCACCCAAAACGAAACCCGAAATCGAAAACCCGAAACCAAAACCAATTAGGGTGGAAATCCATCACCAAAAACCAAACCCGCGGATAAACCGAAACCCGAATGGATACCCGAAACCCGTGGATAACCCGAAACCGAACGGATACCGTAGATATATATATACATGTTCACATGTATAAACAAGAGACAACAAATAATAAATATTTTCATGAGTCAACTTTGAATAAATTTAATAATCTAAGTAAATAAGTTATTATTAACATATTATAAAACATGAGTTTTAATTCTAAATGATTTATTTCGGATATCCATTGGATATCCACGGGTGGAAAACTAAACCCGAAACCAAACCCGAAACCGAACCCGAACACCGAAAACCGTGGGTGAAATTCCAAAGACCAAAATCGAAACCCGTAGAACCGAAAACCCGCGGATATCCGAACCGAAACCGAACCGCTGCCATCTTTAGGGACAGGAGAGAAAAACAACCTTTGACTAGGCAGGACTTTGGCTACGAGATGAATCAGAATGAAAAAAAGGAATGGATCAAGATCAAGAGAGCAGCAATCAATTGATGGAAGGGGAAAAGACGGATTTTGCGATTGGAGAGAGATCGAAGGAAGGGAAGAAAAAGCTAGCTCCAGGGAACATTGAAGGATTATGGGATCGCTATGCTAGCCAGAAAACAAAATTTTCTACCCATAAACCAAGGATCTACTGCTAGTTATAGATCACGGGATTACCACTAGACGCGCAGATGCAGCGGAAGTGTCGACCCTCAACGAAGATGTGCGCGTAGCAGCAGTGCCGTGCAGTTGCTCACGTCCGTCCTCCATGTGCGGTTCGTCCTTGTGCTCCAGATGGAGCACCTCCGAGGTATCCCACACGTACAGGGAGGAAGCGATGCGCCTCCGGACTGCTAGGTCCACGAGGAGCAAGAGGCGAGGGCGTGGGCGGCGGCGGCTGCCAAAGTGGCGTGGATTAACCTAGCCCCGCGCCCACCTCTCATATATATAGGCGTCCCTAACAGGCTCCCGAGCTGGAGGCCCAATAGTAACCCTAAACCTCGTCTAATTGGATCAGATCCGAATTAGGCCTTCTTCCCCTTAAACGTGCGACCCTATGGGCTCACGCACACATAGACATGGCCCGAGTACTCCTACTCGACCAATAGCTGATAGCGGCCTCTAGCAAGACGTGTCAACTCCCATGTGTACGCAATGATCATATCAGACGAACCACCACAAACTCACATACATGTTATTCCCTTGCCTCACGATATTTGGTCCACCTCGTGGGTTAACACTTAACCCAAGCATGGCCATGCATTTCTTGATCCAATCATTCGAGTGGTCGAGTGATATCTCTCTCATGGAGAGGGGCAATTCCATCTTGATTGACTATGTCTCACAGCATGCTTCTTGACAAACCCGAAGACCACCTTTATAGCTACCTAGTTACGGAGTAACGTTTGATAGTCCCTAAGTAGGTCGTTTCACATCTTGAGTACATACGACAATCTCAGGTCTAAGGACATAACGTACATGATGTTTAATAGTAACATCTCATGTCGGGTCAATCCAGCCCCATGTCATACATATGCCCACACTATTAGTTTGACATCTCCATGTCTATAACTTGTGAAACATAGTCATCAACCAATATGTGTGCTGATCTAATATTCATGTGTGTCCTCACATGAACTCCGACCAGGGACAATTATAGAAAAACATACAAGTAAAGAGTCTCACAAACAATTCACATAATTGTCAATCGATACAAGTTGTCTTTAAAGGATATTCATGAACACATAATATATCATGGATACAAGGTGATACAATCATCCCTATGATTATCTCTAGGGCATATTCCCAACAACCATGCGCCAGGTACGGGTTCGATTCATGCAAGCACGACAACAAGGTCTCGCGGATGGAGCTGGAGGATGCAGGAGACCTTGGTTCCGCCGCTCGCAGGTTGCATCGTTGGAGCACCAGCCGACGGCAATGAGAACTCCTTGTTAGAGAAGAGGACGAGCTTGACCAAAGAAAAACTCTGGGAAGGAGGCGAATCTGGCAGAGAAAGCTGGATAGATGAATAGATCAGATGAAATACTAGCGATCGATGGTAGGAATGGAAAGTGGGATCATAATCTAGAGGAGATCGGGGAGGGAGATAGGAGCTACAGTAGACACGCTTAGAGCGCACTCATTGCCGGCAGTCCGCCCACTCAATGCAAGAGAGATAAGTTTACAAGGCAGCGGTCAATCTAGAAGCCTGAATGCATTTGTCGGTAACATGCCTGATAAAGTATTCGACAGTCTAAGTATAAAGCATATGACAAACATGTTTTAGTCTGAATGCACTTGCAGCGGTATCTTATTCAGTGAACATGCTTCAGTCTTCCAGAAAATTGGGCAGTACACAGGTTAATGAAACCTTCAGGGAGGTATACTGAAAAAATGAAAAAACTGGAATGCAAACAGAAGGCCTATTTTCAGTATGTTGCACAGAAGGCCTATTTTCAGCCATGACAAGAACATGAATACACTTGTCACAAGCAACCAGAAAAGAGCAGAACCTGAATGCACTTGTCATAAGCTTCCTGGAATCGATCTCCTCAACTGCACAGCTTCTGAAGAAGTAGCACTTGCATTCAGAGCCCATTCAGAGATCGATACAGGGGCATGCATTCAGTTAGAGGTACCAGCCCTATACAAGACCTGCATTCAGTCAAACAGGAACATGATTTTTTTTTCAGTCAGAGGTACCAGACCTAGCTGCATTTACAATCTGCTGAGCCATGTATCACAACAGAAAACATGTATGACAACAGAAAACAAAAACCTTACAGGACCACCACACATTCAGGAACAGCCGTTTCAGATGCCATTTCACAAGAAAATTGAAGAAAAAAAGGTTCAGAAACCAAGAGCTCTTGATGCTCCAAGATTCAGTAACATACAACTGACCACCATCTCATAATTTAGGACCATCTCATGCATTCTAGATAGTAACATATATAGTAATAACAGAAACATAATTTAGGGGTGTCCAACATAATTCAGAGGTGCCCAACATAATCTAGGCTCCGCTCTCATCACTTGTCGTTTTTCTCCTACACTAGCATTCATTGCCTTTATGATCTTCGCTCTCTTCCCAACACGTGTGCCCTCTGATATTCATCCATAGTGGTCACATCACAGAACATGATTTTTTGCTCTTACTCCCATAATAATCGTTGTTCCTTCATTTCAAGCCTGCGTTGGTCAAGCATTATGTCTTTTCCACCTTTCTTTCTTCATTTTATACTCCTCGGATATTCTTTTAGTCGCCATCTCTTTTATTTTTTTTTCAGCTTTTCTTTAGATTGCTTCCTACCCGGAGGTCTGGCCATCTTGGCAGAAGGTGTTGAGCTCTCTAGGCCTTGGGCACTTGACTCGGTGTCTTGTTCACTTCCTATTGGGAGAGTCTTGTTCACTTCTTATTGGGAGGTTGAGGTCTTTAGACTTGGTCGGCCTCTTGTTCCCCTCAAGCATTGATTGGAACTTCTGAGTATGCCTTAACGTCAGCCAGCATTGTTTAAACTGACAATTTTTGCCCTTTGCTTGTTTGGCATACCTTGCTTGAGCTTCGAGGATCTGTAGCAAAGATTAAGTGCATAATTAGATATATAGCAATGACAAGATTACATATGGGATGAACGAACCAAGTGCAAGATTAATTACATGCTCCTGGTATGGAATGCTGCTTGGATGACGACGTTGGACCTCCTCATAGTAACCTTGAAATTTCATGCACTCCTTTAGTATGATACCACAACGATGCTCGAGTGAGTTGGGAGTTTTTTCAGAATCAAAGTCTCTGTTCATGTGAAAATCATTTGCAATCCTCTCCCAATAAGTTTTTCCTGCGTGGTCATTGCTTATGATAGGGTCATTGCTCACGTGAATCCAAGATTTGCAGAGCTAGAGATCTTCAAGATCAGTGTAGTTGCTGCCTTTCTTGGATGCTCCTTTGCTGCTAGTACTTGGGGTGGCATCATGCTGCCTCAGCAATGCCAAATCAGGATCCACTTTTTGTGTTAGCATACTTGTCCAATATCGTGAACTTGAAGCCCTTGGTTGCTGCAAGGATGTCGAAACATCAATCAGTAAATTGGAAAAACAAGTGTTCCATAAGAGAATAGCCGTGCAAGCAAGCAATATGTTTTTGCTGGCAATGAGCAGGAATATGTATACAAGTATGCACTGCACTGCTACAATAAAAGATACTTTGGTAAATTGAGAACTCGACCAGCCACCTTTCACCTTCCCATAAAAGAAACTGTGCTCTGATGAAAATTGAGAAGCTAACTAATGGAACAAGCTAGAAAATGAATTAATAAAGGCCTAGTGCTGCTGCTACTTCACCAATTTATTTAAAACAAACAGGATGAGTGTCATATCTAGTTTATTATCGCTTAATATTATCACTGTACTTGCTTTTCAGCTTGTCAATGGTTCATTTTATTTTCAAGGAGAAGGACCATGTTGAAGAGGCTTTGACTGATGTGAACAGTTACCACTTCTCCCATATCAAAACCAATGTCGGTAAGCTAGGAGGAAGCAAATGAAAATTAATGTGGGTTATATCTATTTGCCTACTGAACTGAGTGTCATTCATGGTTTTTATCATGGATATCCAAATTTGATCAGCTACAAGCACATGCATCGTATTTGTCCTCTAAGATAGATTTTGCACAGAGAAACCAAAACAGAAAGCAATATATATTGAGGATGCAAATACAGAACCAAATTGGAGGATCCCTGTGACAACAATATATACAGAAATATTCAGGATGCTTATTTGGAATAGATGTTCACATTCAACTACTGAAACAACACAGAACTCTAATACTATGTCTGTTGATTGTTGAATATTTGCTCCATGTCTTGTAACTTAATATATTATATTGATTAATTCCTCTCAATATTACTAGCACTCGATTCCATACAATTCCAACTGGGTACCCCTCGACTTCAACATGAAGATAACAATGTCTGTAGCCAAATTATAGGACGGATAAATGTTGAGGTACCCATTTACCCTAGAACAGATAAGAACAATGCTTGGGAATGAAATTAGCACGACTCACCGAGTAGTCAGGCGTCCAGTGGTTGGGGTGGTTGGGGCTGAAGTCATCGTCGGCGACCTCACAGACTTCTGCTGGTGATGTTGTGGTACTGTTGGCGTCCCAAGTGGCGGTGGGCCGTTGGGGAGCCGACGAGGTAAGCTGCCGCTGCTGCCGCCGAGAGAAGGCATCCTGCCGCCGCTGCCGAGAGAAGGCATCCTACCGCCGCCGCCACCGGAAGAAGGCATCATACCGCCGTCGCTGCCGTGAGAAGGACGTTCATGGCGACTAGGCAGGTTGGTGTCGAGAGGAATCGAGGCAGCACGGTGATGCGGCACGACGAACGCACGACGTTTCGTGGCAGCCACCGTCGGACGGGGAGGCAGCCTACCACCGGAGAAGCCTCGGGACGCGTCGTCGTCCGTAGCAGGAGATCTGGCGGGAGAAGAGGAAGAGGATGGCGGGATGGATGTGCGGCGGCGGGGTGGATGCGCGGCGGCGGGGTGGCTGCAAGATGGCGGCGGGTGGCGGCGACCGCGGCCGGGGCCAGGAACCGGCGCCTGGACGATTTTTTTTTTTTTTTTTTTTTGTTTTTGTCTTGGGACTACAATTTGGGAGATATTCTAAAATGGGAGCCCAAATAGGAGGATCATTGGAGTTAATTTTTTTGCTTGAGCTCCTAAAATTTGAGATGGGGACCTGTTTGAGGTGTCCATTGGAGTTGTTTTTCCTGCTTAAACAATTGTAGTTGTCGGACCGTTGTTGTTGAGTCATCGTTTTGTTTTAACCGGTTATTTAGTCTCCATGTAGTGAGTGGGTGTGCTAGGGTTTGTGTCTATCATTTTGTTTTAACCAGCTATTTAATCTCCATGAAGTGAGTGGGTGTGCGATTTGTTTGAACCGGTTATTTAGTCTCCATATAGTGAGTGGGTGTGCGAGGGTTTGAGTCTGACTCTTCTACTAATACAATGATACGCTGCTCTGCGAAAATTAGAGTGAAGACCAAACCTAGATGGACTCACGTGGCCAGAGGAAGTTGCAAGTGTAATCTTTTATACGTTCCACTAATCTTGTCTCCTATCCTGGCCATAGAAACGGCTAGTTTAATCTGAAAATGTATACCGTGGCTTGGTGGTTCATTCAACGACCATGCCAATCGAAATCGACTACAGAACAAAATCAACAAGCTTAATAGAAACATGCAAAATATATTCAGCCAAATCATTGTATGTATATGCAACACCGAGGGTTGGTCCACAGTTCCAGATAACATATAAGAGCAACACAAATATAACATATAAGAGCAACACAAATACTATGACAAACTGTTCTAAGCATTTAATCGTGACTTGCAACAGCGCAACAGCAACTAGCGCAACAGCAACCAACACACTGTTTCCAGAAGTCAAGTATCAAGATAACTAGATGCAGTAATTTATATTTGAGAAACCACTTGGCAACATGCTCGTTGTTCCTCAAACTTTTATTCTTAGATGGCATAGCCCAACTAACAACTGACATCCACACTGAATGGCCTTTTAGTTGCAGCAGCAACCGTCCACTCACACCATTCTTGTGGTAGCTGCATGTCCAATGAGAGATGAATCATATGGTCCGTGCAGAGCGCATATAATCACTGGATTTAAGTTTGACTCTTTAATCGTTTGTGTCAGCATTAAAGACCTCGTATAATTCATCCCCATCAGACTGCTGACAGATCAATCATCCTCCACTCCCTCTTTGGCCCAGAAGATGGTGGCACTCCCTGTAAATTGCAAACCAACCAAATAAGTGTATAAGCTCTTGTCAAAAAAAAAAGTGTATAAGCATACAAAATATTCCACAAGAGAGACGTTAACAAATAGAAGAGGACACACATGCAAAGCACTATCCCCCGCACTCTACGCAGTATTCCATCAAATTGGGAGAAGTCTAAATATGGTGTGTATTTATATATTATCTAAAGAGTTAAATGCACAAGCCCTTATAAACTTGTAAGGTGTGTACTTAGGTCGTTGTAACTTTAAGAATGCATTTTTAGGTCCCTAAACTTATTGAATGATGCACTAGTCCATGCCAGTGTGTCATGTTTTTTTTTTTTACATTTAATCCTCCCCTTACCTCTTTTCACAAATGGATCATTCAATACTATAGGATTGAGAACCATGTGTAATTTGTGGTTGTCAGGTTATGTGTCTAAACATGCATCGTACAAGGAAACCCAATGACTACTTTTTTAGAATTACAACACGCAAACACACTCATCTGTATGAATACACGTACGCAAACTCTACCCCTATGCAGCGCCCGACAAATCTGGAGATTCTTGAATTTACTAGGGTGGCGCTTCATTGTCGATAGGGGAATGTCGCTTATACCACTTAAAGCATAACACCAGAAAAAATCCTGGAATAAATCTAGAAAAAAATGCGAGTACTGCGTGTGCGACTTGAACCCGGGTGGGCAGGTTCCACCACAAGGGATAATTTTGTAGTCATTATCTACTGCTCTCTCGTGGTAGCTAACTCACTTTCGATCTATTTACGGTCCCCTCCCTAGTCCACACTACCTATTCACCTTTACCATTTGACCATTTGTTCCCCTCCACGATCAATTCTACCCCACAAAGCCGTGGTCGTTTCTCCCCACGCCAAGAACGATCTAATCTCCCTGCACAAAAAGTCGAACTGATTTCATCATGTGAATATCAGTCTCTTTCCTTTCAAAAAAAAAACTAGGCTTCTCCAACCACCACATTAGTATACATGTGGCTGGCATGAACTACGGTGCATCGCTCAACAAGGGACCCAAAAACCATATTTAAAGTTTGTGCAACAAAGTGACACATTCTTACAAGCTTAAGGGCCACTATCACATTTAACTCTTATTATCTAAATATATCAATACAAATCATTTTAAAATTATGTTCATATGATTTCTTCCTAGTATGCTTTTTTAATGATGTTGCAACTCCAATAAATAAATGCAGTCACTTTATAATCCCTCTCAATAAGAGAGAAGCAGATTAAGTCTAGGAACAAAAGAAAAACATCCAACTCCAATAAATAAATGCAGTCGCTTTATAATCCCTCAATAAGAGAGAAGCAGATTAAGTCCAGGAACAAAAGAAAAACAACTCTAATTTAATCATTCTTTGACTCTCCTACTCCTGCACCCAAGTATAAAATCAAAGGACATCTAATAGGATCCTTGATCCTACCGCGGCTGCGAAGGGCGTAGGGGTGGAAGACCGGAGGCCGGGGTTTGATCTCTCGGCGGCGGCGACAGGCCGTGGCAGCGAGAGGGAGAGGAGGCTGCTGCTGCCTTAGGGCTGTGCGTGGGGAGCTGGGGGACAGGGAACTCACATGAAGGCCCTTGGCCCTTGAGGCCAGGCAAACAATTGTTTTGCCTTGCTTTTCTCCATCAATCAACGTTTTACAAATAAATAGCTTGAGATCCTAATTTTAGGGAACAACTAAACTATTTAAGGAAATATAAATAATATAGGATAATTGGGCAATTAGCCCACTAATGGGCCTGACTCCTGCTGAGACTGACATAAAATCGGTTCTACTTTGTCTAGATGATAAATACTAGCAAAGTTTTGCTAGGCGCTAGGCGAAATCTAGGAGACGACCCTTAGCCTAGCGACTAGTCCAGCCTAGGCGATGCTAGGCGTTTTGCTAGGCGATGGCTAATACATGTATATATACATTGTTTTAGCAGAATACATGTATTATTTACTTAAAAGAAAAGAAAAGAATAGAAGAGAACTGGTCATGGAATGAGAGAAAGAGAAAAAGGCCCATTTAACGGCCCAACTCACCCAAACACACCCACCACAACTCACCCACCATAACTCACCCCGGCCCAACTCCTCTTATCCTCTCCCCTGCTCCTCTCTCCCTTCCGAACGCCACCCCCTTCGCCGCGCCCCCTCCCCTCCCCTCCGGCGACCTCCGCCCGAGACGCTCCATCCCCCACCGGCGGGAACTCTCTGCAGGCGCGGAGGGACGCCCACACCGCCCGCCTCCACGCCCCCAGCCCGTTTCAGCGCCGCCAATCACCGCCGCTGCACCGTCTTCCGCCGTGGAGGCACTTGCGCCCGCCTAGGGGTCCGCCTACCCCCATAGGCGGGCGGAACCCCCCTCGCCGAGCAACTAGTCACGCCTAGGTGGACCCTAATCGTCGACTTTCAAAACATTGAATACTAGTCGCTCTATTCCGAGTTATAAAAAGTTTTGGCTTTTCTAGATACATTGACTTTCCTTCATATGTATCTTAGACATAATGTATATCTAAGTGCATAGCAATAACTATACATCTTGAAAAGCCAAAACATCTTATAATTTGTAATAGAGGGACTAGAAGATAAATTAATATACCATTGATAAATTTATATTAATTATTGTATAACTAATTACCATGCTCCCAAACAAACCCATAAACGGCAATGAACTAAAACAATGCCAGGTGTAAGATACCACAAAAACCATTGACAATAGCAATAATGGGATGGGTTACTCCTTTGGCACTAAAGGAAAGTGGACTAAAATTATCTAGTCCATTTTACAGCTGCATCTAGAAGCAATCAACCAAATAAACTGCAGTACTTCAAGCGATTTTATGATATTAGGTCATCTCCCATTGTAAAAATCAGAAGAACAAAAAAAAGAGAAAAAAAAATTGAAAGGGTGCAAGTAAAACCAGAGGTGTGCCACGTACCAAACCTAACAGCAGCCGTTGTCATGCTTTAAAGACCACCATTCTCAAAAAAGAAATTTAACACTATGAGAGTGCTGCAGGTATGGGCCAAGCTCAATAGGTCAGGCTGTGCCACATAATCCAATAGTCCCCAGCAACTCCTACATAAGTGAAATAAAACAAAATATAAATAAGAACTGTAACATCTTCATACACGTGAACCAAATTTCAGTGCAAGAAAATAGAACACAAAATGAAATGATAGTTTATACTTTCTAAGAAGAATTATTTGTAATGTTGACAAATGAAAGGAGTGTCCTTACCAGCAATCATCCTGGTACAAGTTACTGAATCACACATGGTAACTGCTAGTCCAGATAGAATTTGCTGGCTCTTGTTCAGCTATTTGGCCACTTTGCTGATTTCTTTGGTGGTAATTTTGGAACATGTTCTGTTTTGAAGGCTCAAAAAGGTGGAAATCTTGCCATGTCTTCTCATTGGCCCCTTGTGCATGTATCCCAGAGACCTGTTTCCCCGGGAAGGGGAATGGAGTGGCAAATGGAGTGCTAGTATCACCGACACCAGGATAAACAGCTCTTAAATTGCTAACATGATCAATTGATGGCTGATAGCCATCTAGCCAGCTGTAATCATCGACCTGTGGGCTCTGCTGTTTTTCAACCGGAATAGAATCATCTTGACGCTTCGGGGTTACATGATTAAATCCCGGAGGTGGCCCAACAGGCTTTGATGGACGACTAACAGGGTTCTTCTTTGAAGCAGTAAGTGGTGCTTCCATGAATTTCATTGGCATGCCACCTGATGGTGGTATTGAAGGCACAACTGAATCAAGTGTAGAGGGGACAGTCGCTCCAGTAATTTTCACATGATCATGCATCAAGTTTTTAGTGGTACCAGCAGGTTCAATAGATGAACACCCAATAGACTGTACACCACTCAATCCAGCCTGCAATCTCTGCTCTACATAGCCATTTCCAGTTATGTTGACAGTATTCAGTCCATTCATTAACAGTGTTTCTTGTTCACTGAGAAATTTTGAATAGTCAGGGCTACTGAAATGTTGAACCATTGATGAAGATACACGTGGCTCAGAAACAACATCTTGGAAAGTTAAGCCTGTGTACTGAGGACCAGCATGCTGTGCACCACTGCCTGTCCAGCTGGAAGCAGGCTCCTCAACAGGCTGCATGAGTTCAAATCTTGGAGCACTGATAGGAATAATATTTTGCTCACCATTGACAGCCCAACTAACAGAAGACCTGGGTAGTGACTGGTTAATGTTGTAATTACCAGCAGCTGATAGAGATGCAGTACTTAGAAAAGAATGTGACCCACCATTGGGCGACCAACCAGTTGCAGACATTGATGTGGTGCTCTGAACAGACACTAAACTAGCATTGGTTGGCCAGCCAGCGGCAGACATTGGTACAGGATGGATGTATCCATTAACTGACAGGTCTGAAGGAGCTTTTGAAAATTTCTCAGAAGCTACAGGCTTGAACACAATTTCTTCATCATCTTCACCATCAGGACTAAATTGCACATTAGACTGCAGTGTGCCCACATTAGAAGAAACTGAGTCAAATCTTCTAGCAGCCTCATGATCCAGTTCAGTGCCATTTGTTTTAAGTGCATCAGGAGATTCATGAAGAGGGTTGTTAGCATTAGAAACCGGAGGGTTCTTGGCCATGACAAATTTCTTGGAAGATGGATCAAAATATATCCTCAACTGATCAATCTGAACAAAGTTCAGCAGTGACTTCCCAGTGGCGAAAATTCGTTGAATCCGTGCTTTCTTCTCCTTGGTGCTTCCAACATTTCCAAATGTGTGTTTGCTTGAGAAATCCAAAATGGTATGTGCAGGAACTAAGGGCAAAAACCTCTCAATTCAAGATCTTCCCAAAGGGCAAGCCTGTTGCCAGTTTCACCTTCCTCATAAATGCTCATATTAGAAAAGCAAGCCTCATCACCATCATCATCCATAGATGCAAGCTTGGTAAGGATCAGCTTATTCATAAATGAGATACATTGGTTCCAGAAGAAAGATCTGGCATTAGCATGCTTTTCTTCCATCTCTGAATCAACAGCCAACTCTGGATGGGACGCCAACCATTCAATGTACACCAGAATGGCTGGCAGATAGAAGCTTGACGCGATATCACGGAGCTCTGAACACCTTCTGATAATTCGTCCAACAAAATCAAAAGCAGCCGTAAATGCACTTTGGAGCAGTACTCTGCGTTGCACAATTTCAGCATATGACTGGCTATCAGGTTCTTTCTTTACATTGTGTACTGTGAATATAAGGATGACAATAAGCCTAACAGCAGCTAATGCATTTTCTGCAGCATCACAGCCGAAATTAAGCTCGTCCTCAAGACCAGAAGAAAGAAGAATCTGCAAATCATTGCTAACTGAAGAAAACAGCTCCACAAATGTTTCCAAACTGTTAAAAAGGGAGAAAAGAAAGAATTAATTAGGCAAATTGACACCAATAAGAGGGCTGAAGAATAACAATTCTGGTCATGTAAGAGACTGGGGTATACCTGGTCCTCGTGAAAAGAATTCCATTGAGCCTGACAAATCGTATATAGAAGGCCTTCAATGTATCACGAATATTGCACTCCCGTTCCCTTTCAGCTGTTTCAGCATTAACATCTTTTGGCTGAAACCTTACTTCTCCCCGACCTCGGCCCCTCCCAGAAGGCCGTGGGGGTAATGTCTTAGCACTGGGAACTTTATTATTGTCTGACAGCTGTCCATAGATTTGGCGATTCTGCATAGGAAGTTGTACCATCATTAACAGAAGTAATATTGAGAAACATATTCTCAAAATAATTGTTGATTTCATGACGAAATCAGTTCCATTCTTCTTTTAATACAAAAACCATATTCTCTGTTAGTATTGTGTATTAATCAAAAGTATGATGCAAACATGACAGCGAAACTAGAAAATATTGAGAAACATATGGAATACATATTGGAAATCATCCTACCATTAGCTATTGATTCAATATGTTCATCAAGTAAGGGTATCATGACCAATTACAGTCCCATATAACTTCGCAAAAAGAAGTGATATCTTGGGTTATTGATATCAACCTGAACGCTAACATTTGCAAATGAGAACACACAAATATAGATGCATCAAAAACTATTTGCACTTAATTCTACTAACTTATCAAATCTGTGACAGTACTGTATGACTGGAGGTACTAAACAAGGAACATCTCAAGATAATTAACATTATATAAACATTAATTTACATTTACATAAGATATATTCTGAACATGACAGCTGTATACAAAGTAAAAGCTGACGAACAAAGGAGAAAATAAACGTTTGCTAGGTATGAACCTTCAATTAAGTGCCATTACAGGGCATCTATAATATATATGGTTGTACAAAGAGACTAAGTGCCAAGGGTCATCATACATATTAGATGCACAGAAAAATTAAAATGCTAAAAAAGAAATCCAACCAAATTTTCAAACATCTGCTCTTCAGATATCATCAGGCAAACAATACAAAGTTTGCCAGATAAGTCAGGAAATCAAGCAAAATTCTCTTGTCAAACACTGAAGGTATCAACCCAAAATGAGAAAGCATGACAAGAACAATAATTTGGACATCAATTAATGAAAACAGCACCAATACCTTTTCAAAAAGAATAATCAAGTTGTCCCGTGCAGTGGTAAAAGGAGTATCTACAGCTAAGCTTCGAAGTACCTATAAACAGCTACCACCTCGTTGCCTGAGTAAGAAGCTAGTATAGCAAGCTGAAAAAATGACAGCAGCAATAATTAAAAGACTGAATAGAGAATAAATAGTCAACTGAGCAAATATAGTAACGTGGTAATATACCTGATGGTGAGGGTTGCCACTGGAAGGATAGATAGAAGCTGCCTCTTTGTAGTAACTAGAAGCAGCTGCGTATTCACGACTAGCAGAATCACTATCACCATGCAAGCTCTTGTAACGAGCAAGATCTCCCAAATATATCAGACAGCGATGGCATGAAATCAAACCTTTCTTCAACTGAATTGTTTTCTTGTCATCTCGCACAGAGTTGTTTGCATTGTCAAGGCCCTCTGGAAAGTAACTGAGTGGAAGGCCCCAATTTGATTTGATCTTTAACATCAAGTCATGATAGAAGCCAGTTGCTTCTGACAGGAAGCTTTTGAAGGCTGATTTAATTCTCTTGACTCGATCTGGGTTAGCGTTGCTCTTCCCACTAGATGCAACTGAGCTTGCAGCACTAATGTTCCTCCTGAAGTCCTCAATTCTTTTGTAGTGCAACTGCCACAGGAGATATTCTACCTCTTTCTGTTCAGAGAGGTCATGATCTAAGAGAATTATCTTCTCAAAGTTGTCACGCATCTGAAGCCATATGTTGGGATCCGATGGGACTTTGGATTGTGCGGACTTGCGGAGCTGATCTTGAGTTCATTATTCTGTATATCAACATTGCAATGTAACAGTGTCAGAACTTTATCATTATACTTCACATAAACATGAGTATCAATTGCATCTCCTTGCGATCATGGGAGAAACCCGAATACAAGCAAAGCTTGACTTACATCCGAGGAAACAATTAGCTCAGGTATTCTCCATTCTTAAGAAATTTGTCATACAAACCAATTATAATTATAACCTATGTAAAGACAAAAAACAATCCAAAGAACTGCTTGAGGATCTAGAGTACCAAGTACCCGACGAATAACCTAACAAGCAGCACAAGCCATCCAAAACACGTGGAAAACCCAGGGGCACAGCGGAAACCACTGGATCAAAAAAACCCAGAGCGTAGACCAGTAGTATTTATATGAAAAGGAACAAAAGGATATAAGAGGCTTTACCTAGTAAGGAGACGCTCGGCAAGGTCCCTCACGGAGGATGGGGCTACGCTAGCACTATCCATGGGAACAGTCATCATCCATCAACCGCTCACGGGTTTCAGCACCTGCAGCCAAATTACGAGCCCACAAGTCACCAACGGAAAGCAAACATCATGCCAGAAAGTACCAATCCAATCTCGCAAGCAGGTAGGCAACAAGAGTATCCGGGCCCTAACCTGAGCAAAACAAACCCTAATCCCCCTTCTAGACCAAGCGAAGGACGATGAATCTACGCGCCCGACTAACCCCCGGCCACCAGCAACGAATCCGCCGATCTCCTCAAACCCCGGTTTAACAAGAGGCGAATGGCCGCGAAATCTGGGCTCAAAATCCACGGTTCCGCAGAGGGAAGCTCGCGATCGGGTCAACGAGAGCGTGAATACAAGGAAATCGCGAGTGGTCGGGAGGAATTCGTACCTGCGCGTTGCTTGCTCTCGCGACGCGAGAGAGGGAAAAAGGGGATTTTGGGGAGATTGCAGAGCGAGGGAAAGAGGAGGATGCGATTTCCTTGTCTTTGTGTCGTCGCGTCGTCGCCGTGTTGCGGTTGGACTCCAATGTCCAATCCCTCGGCGAGGGCGAGGCGGCTGGGGCTCTGACGCCTGAGACCCACGCGTCCCGTGTCTATATTTTGCGTTGGTTATTATTTTTTTTTTCACTTTTCCTATTTTTTCAGGTGCCTGAAATTTAAAATTTCAGGCAACACTTTTTCATTTTAACATATTATATTAAATTTTTATCTTTGTCTAACTATAGAAAATAATTGTTAATTTTTAAGTTGTCCTTGTGCCAACACATATAAAATTTGTCCTTGTCTAACTATAGAAAATAATTATTAATTTTTAAATTTTCCTTATGCCAACACATATAAAATTTTATAATGTTTGTAGTTTGTGTAACTGGTTTTATTATTGGAACCAAAAATTACAGATTGTGTCTACAGAAATTGCAACGAACTAAATTTGCAATTTTAGTATAAAATTTGTGCCATAGTCGTCGCTGAAATAAAACAAAAATTCATGTACTTGAAATATAGCAAATCTTTTTTTTTTTTTTTTTAGAAAAACAAGAGCTTATATTGCATTACTTAACGGAAACCGTTCAATTCATACGTCCGAAGCTTATATTGCATTACTTAATGGAAACCGCTTCAATCCATACGTTCAACCAATCCGTGGGCCAGTAAGCCTCGCCTCGTCTTTGCGGGGCCCAACAAATAATTGCTCACATCTCATACATGCGCGAATTCTCATCCCGTGCTTGCTCGAGTGTCAAGGTCATCCCTATCCACACGCAAGTCCATCCAAATCCACACACACACTACCTCCGGCGCTCCACCCAAGCTTCTGCCCACGCACTCGCCATTGCATCGCTCCTTCCCGAGCCACTAGCCGGTGCTTCCATCGGCGGAGCCGCTCGCTAACGACGCCCTCGTGAAAGGTCCTAAATGGCTAGAGGGGGTGAATAGCCTAATAAAATTTCTACAAAACACTAGAACAACTTGTTAGATAATAACAAAGCGATAAACGCGGTTGCACTAGCTCTACTTGTCGGCTACCCACCTATTCACAATTCTAGTCAATTAAGTCTCTAAAGCACTCAAGAGCTATGTGTTGACATCTCTAACGCGATCCACATCTAGGACGGCGCCAAAATGTATAAATGGTATCTATCTAATAAGTTAGCTTGGATGTGGAGTTAATCTCATATTCCAATAAAAGTTAGAGCGGGAAGTTAATAAAGTTAGACGGAGTTAGTTATGGTTTATGACTCTGTAACATTATCGATAGTGGAGTTGATCTCACCACGATAGGTACAAAAAAGCTGTACCACACATTCTAGCATTGCCTACGAAACTAGTCTGTCACCTTAGCTCACAATGCTAAAGAAATGCGTGAACGGATATTCTTATTATGACACTTGAAACTCTTGCAATGATAATATAATTCTGGTATCTGCAAGCGCACAGATAGAATTACCCAATTGTAGCACTTCACCAGGAGTCTATCCAGGTATCGTATTTATATTCTACCGAAAAGAAAGGGAGGGGCTATGGGTAGGTTGATGATTTAATGATGATTCACTTGCAGTGGTGTAATGTAGAGTAAACCATATGCATCATACTAAACTCAAACAGGTAAGTCACATAATAAAGATAATAAGATAATAATAATGATAGCATCCAAGTCAAAGATCATGATATGCCACTAGCTAGTGTCATAAAAGGCTAAATACCATAGTATAGGTAAGATGGATGGAATATTCCTAAGTTACTCCTACTTATATGTCAATGCATACTACAATTAGTGCAATACACCTAGTCATCATCGTATGGAAGCATTATATCTACACATGGTGAATATTACTACGGAAGATTAGGAACAAAACCAACCTACCATAGTAACAAAGTTCAACTAGCCCTACATTCGGGGGGTGGACTCCAAAGGACTCAATGGGAGTGTCACATCCACGATCTACCACACATCCCGGAATATAGGGTGATGTCGCAGGCAAACGTTGTATAAACACCACGTTTACACATTGTCGACCACCCACATAGTGTGTACATCTAAGGGGGCGCTATACGACTCTATGCTTGAATATAAAGACAAACATACTAAACTAAACATATAATCATAATAATATAGAAGCATATAACTAAGAATATAATCATTAAATAGAATAAAGTCATGGCAATTGTATTCTAATCAAATACTTACAAATGAGATACAAGAGAGAAGCCACGAGAAGCTCGGCTCCCAGCTACTTCTTGACTATCCTAATCCAAGACAAGATTGACTTCCTCTAGAGCTAACCTAGATAGCTATTGCTCTAATTATGGTGGAACTAGGGCTTAGGATCTTGACTTGGGGTCTTGATGATGGACTGGGTATGGAGTAGAATGACTTGAATGAATTAGGGTTTCACCTAGGGGTCGGGGGTCTTGTTATATAGCCCCTGAGGATGCACGAGAGCCCTTGGATCAAACCGACCTTGATGGATGGACTAGATTGCTCCTCATAGGCGGTGGTGAACCGACCTTGAATGGGAGGGTCGACAGGGGGCCCCACTGGGCGGCCCGCCCGCTCTGCCAGGTGGGCCCCACCTTCCTTCCGGTGTTCTCGGTCTCTTACGGAATGTTCTAGTGTAGGTTCCACGTTGGGTTACGTCACGGATACGTCTTTATGCCGTAGGGCTTGCAATCTCTTGGGTATTTTACTTTTAATCCCCAAAAAAATATATAAATCACCAAAACTAGTGGAATCATGTTAGTCAAGCCCCTATACTATGTTGATATTCATTTTAAGCCCTTATTTTTGTTTTAAAAACCTCTATATTTTTTATGCTATAAGGTATACCAACACTATGTCACTACTTTTCTAACTAGGTGAAGTCTAGATTACTCTAACAATTCTAAGCAACCTATTCAACTAGCAAGACTACACAAGCGAAATATATATATGTTAATGTAAATGCTAGGTAGAGAGGAGGTGTTATACCAACGTGTCGAGGCAAGTCAACCAATCACCGAAAAGATGATGAACAATATGAGCACGATTATGCCAATCACCTGGAGACAATCAATCACACAATGGATGACACTTAATTTGTTCGCCTCGAGTTCACTTGAGCACCCTCAAGCTAGTCTCCCGTTGTGTCGATCGTCTCAACGATGGATCAAGGTGGCGTGCACGCTTTGCCTCACTAGGCCCTCTTGACACCACGCGATTGAGGGGGTAACTCAATGACACGAGC
>JADLZK010008233.1:0-128176 GCA_015847255.1 Hyparrhenia diplandra | reverse complement strand
CAACTACAACTCTGCATGCATAAAATTTGGCAGCAGACAGTATTGATCATTGTCTTCTCCATATCATCAGTCATGTATTTCTAGCCACTAAACATTTGATTTCTATTCCCCTGAACTCAACTCATAGTTGTGATCAAGGTCAAGCCTTATCACTTTCCAAATTCCATTTTCCTCTTTCACAACCATAACAATTGGACAGTTAGTTCTGATTTGGACATTGGTGTTTCTTTTTTTTTTTTTTTCTTCTCCATTACTGTTTCTGATTTCTTCTAGAACCTGCATTGAATCTTGTTATGCTTCTTCTTCAATACGTTTCTGGTGACCATCCATTTGATCCAACTAAGTAATGTTCGTTCTTCTTTACCTGAAAAACTCCCTACAGTTCATAGTTGACACTGCTGGTGACCATCCATTGACCCATATCTCTCTCTCTCCTTATGTTTGGTGGTGTGATGACCTTAGCGGGTTTCCAAGTGAGATCAAATTGCATACGGCAAGCCTTAATCTTGGTAACTCTCTGTTTTGACACTACTGAAAAAACGTCGCAACAGAAACAACTTATTTAAATTTAACATGAACTATTTTTTTAAGGTGTGCTGGCCTTGTCTGTTAGTATTGTTGGAGGTACAAAGACATACAAGAAATGGTTAACTTTTGTGCAGCCAACAAGATGTATCCCGAGACTGAGATCATTAAGATAGATTATATCAATGAGGCTCGCACGAGGCTTGTTAATCGAGATGTGAAATACCGCTTTGTGATCAACATCAAGAACTCTTTCAAGTAGCATGCTAGTTTACAGCTCTCAGTGTTTCTGTTAATATACTAGAGCAAACACAAATGTGAAAATTATGTCAAAAAAACTTGATGTAATGCTGCAGCGCATTTACATTGCTAGTTCATACCCCGTGCCATGGGCGTCAAATAGCAAGTGTAAACATCCATAATTGGACAGCAATGGGAAATAAGTATATTGATGATGCAGGCGCTCTATGAAGAAGGCATCATGGTTGCGTTGGAAATACTCCTGCTGAATATACATCTTAATGGACGTTGGAAGCGAGAATCGTCACGACAGCCTCCTGCTGAATATACATCTTAATGGAAGTTGGAAGCGAAAATCGTCACGACAGCCTCCTGCTGAATACATCTTAATGGACGTTTGCTGATTCAGCAGTTCACGCTAGCTCACCCCTCACCTCATCAAAAGGACACCATGGTTGCGGGGCCTACTTTGTGGACCTCGAACTCTAAGTGAGGATGAATCGGAGAATGGCCACCGTGAAATCTGGCTCATCGAGAATTCGTGTACTTCAGTCTCCTGATACCTCCCAATCTCACTATTCTCTTCATTGTGCAATGCCCAACACCCAGGTCTCGTACTCTCGTTGGTGTTGCTAGTGAACAACCTCGCTCCTCAGATGGGATTTTATAGACATGAACTTCGATTTTGTGCCTACCCCTATATAAATGTTTACCTTAGCATTTTGTTGAAGCTTGTGAGGTACCTTGGTGTTTTTCAAGAGCTATACTTAAATATCTCGTGCAAAGGCTGCAACGGCAATGCAACCATGTGGATGCAATTGCAGCAGAGCCGTGTAAATAAATTTGGATAGTGAATCTGCTCCATGTCTGCTCAGACTGAAATGTGCTATCTAATCTAATAAATAAGGCATCGTTTGCTTTGTTGCTTTAATTAATGTATACTTTTACTAGCGTAAATGAAACTCAACATGAGCGTAAGCTGCAGTTTTTATTGCAGCACCCGCTGCAGCTACTTTCAAGAGACACGGATTGATCGGTGCCCTGTATGCCCAGGCTTGATTTAGGTGCTGGGTCCGCCACTGTTTTCGTTGTGTAACTTCCATAGTTCCCATGCTGCGATCACCGCTGCCTCAGTGAAGAAAGGTAACTGGTTTACCTCACGTCCTCTAATCAACTGTCCGGCAGCTGTAGCGATTCGTCCCAGCTACACTGAATGGATGGCCAACAAGCTTGTGCGAAGGGGCAAGTGAAGAGAAGATGATCGATGGTCACCGTTGTGGCATTATTGCACATGACGCAATCTAGATCATCTTGGATGTTCATGTGCCTTCTCTACAACATTTCTTTTTTGTTTAACCTATCGACCAGCAGTATACCAAGCAAAAAAACTTCACGAGCGGCCTCTAGATTTCCAGATGATCTTGAAGATGGGATGTGCCTCTATCTGTTAAGATACATGGGAGTAAAATCTTCGAGAGGAATATATATGAATTTCACAATTTTGGCATCCATTGATATCTGGATGTGTCATCGTAGGCTATGTTCTGTTGTTGTTCTTGGAGATTGCCAAACTCATCAAATGCCTACTGTGAAAATGACATTATGAAAAGGGCTTCTAGATTATTGGCCTGCATCATTTCAAAGACTGATGGTTTACCTCTGTTCTATTACTATGCTGTCACTATTGATCATCACAGTTAAGAAAAAACGGTTATTAACCATAGCTTGTAACATCTATGTACTGCCTCGCCAAAACAATCAATATGTAGATCTACATAGTATAGATTCATGAAGTTGTTTTATCTCTGCCCGCTCTACGTTTATGCTATTTCCTTCCCACACTGAGTACTGACGTACAGCCACATCCACATGCGTGGAAATTTGCAGAACGAGTTGTGGGCATGCAACTCACTAGGATTGTCATTTGGATAGGGAATGTTAGGGGGACACAGGAGAAGTATGTTCAGTGGCAGGAGTGACACTCCTGAATCCTCTCAGAACGGGCAAGTGCCCGGGTTCAGAAAAAAAAAAAAACACTCCTGAATCCTGAATCCTCGCGTCTCTATGTGAAGAGAACAGCAGAATCGCAATCTAAAAAGGGTTCAGAACAATTCTCACATGCTGCTACATTATCCCATGCTTCCCAATCCTATTGCGCGACACTATCCACACTGTTTGCGCTAGATGCTACTGTAGGTGCAAGATTCTTGTGGCATGGCAATAGAAATCAGGAACCAACTCACATGGATAACTGCATAGATGGTAGCATTATACTATTGGCCATGAGGCACACTGGAAAACATTAGGGAACCCCCTAGTCTGTTTTTATAAGACATGAGAAGTCGATCGGGCAATATATAATTTAGAGAGTTTTTTTACAGATTAATATGGCTTTTTGGTCGATCTATCTAATGGTTAAAAAGTTAGAGAAACTACACGAGAGGAAACCAAGTCAGTGACTGGCACGGAATCTCGAATTATAATTGATATTGAAGGGTATAATAGTCTTTTTAGTCTTTCTGAAGAGAGGGGCTTGTCCGCCGCCGCGAGCGCGAGCCGCGCTGGGGACCTCCTTCCAGCCCCTGCTGCCGCGAGCACGGGGAGCGCTGCCCGGTCGCCGCCGCTAGAGCAAGTCGGCCCAAGCCTGCATGGCACGAGGTCGACGCGATGGTGCCGCCGCCGAAGCCGCGCGAACGGCCGCGAACCGCGTGGGCGCCGTTTGGGTGCGAGCAACAGACCTTGCTTTAGCTTATACTAATGCATGCGGGCTCCACTAGGCTTTGCAGGCTCGCCGCTAAACCAGCAGGAGCATGCAGGCTTAATATGGGTGGATGCCGGCTAAGCCTGCTGGGCAGAGTTGCGGCCAGAGCGGCAGCCTGCAGGCCATCTGCAGAGCGGCCCGCTTGCATCGTGAGTGGCCATGGCGCCTCGAGTGCCGGTGGAGCTGCTCCGGCACCACGACGTCGAGGGTCCGGCGGCGATGAACGACGTCAATGGCGACAACAGCAGACGTGGACCCAACGCCACGGACACACCGGTTGTCGTCGACGCCAGCAGCTCGGCCGCGGCCGAGAGCGCCCCACCCCACCCCTGGGCGTCGCGGGCCGTGTCAGGCTGCCAGGTGCGCCCTGCCCCTTGCAGCTGCCCAGTCCACGGCGAGCGAGTGCGGAAGCCGCCGGCAGGTTGGGATCATATGTGCGCGGCAGAAAAGTACTAAACTACCCCTCTAATTCTAATTGGGGAGAGGAACAAATTTAAAAATAGATTCACGGGAGGAACCAGCAGTTTCCCAAGCACCGTATAATTGCTCTATAATTTACCTGGTCAATTGATTTACTGTCTCTGTCCCAAAAAGAATATGCATTTTGCTTCAAAAAAAAAGAGAGGGGAATATGCATCTTGTTTTTCGACGAGTCAATATTTTAAAGGTCCATATATATTTGTATCTTCAAACTAATTTATTATAAAAAATGTATTTCATGAATAACTTAAGAATACTTGTTACGTATTACAAATATATATATCATGCTCAATATTTTAAAAAAAAATAAGTTCTTGAAAAATGTAATCTATGCTTACATGACAAGGTAATTCTTATACATTAATACAAATAAAAATAATCCTACATGGAGCATTGGAGCATTGGGAGCACAATAATATAGCAAATTAAATAGAGGCATTCAAGCCGCCACATGGCTTCTCTGCTCTTGCTCTGTAGTCTGATGAAAACTTGTTTGGTTGTTAAGGTTTGCTGCAAAACTGCAAGTCTATATAATTCAAAATTATTTGAGCTGTAGTGCAACATGTTGCAAATGATGAATTATCACAATGGTACTCTGAGCTCAGCTCACTGGTTTCCGGTGGCCAGCACCAGCACCTCTGCATCAGGTTGAATACATGCCAATTAAAAACCTTCAAGCGTGTGCCATTATCGGGCAAGAGAGGCCGCCCACGCCAACAAATGAATAGTAACTACAGATGTTGTGAGGGCTCTCCACCACACGTTTCCCGCGGTGAAAAATTTCTTCCTCGCATGCGCCGCTAGAATACTTGGTCACCATGCGCCCACGCCGTTTCCTCTCTCGTCCTCTCCCCCTCTTAGTTTTTCGAACCGGACCGGACCGGCGGTTCGACCGCTAAAAGACCGAACCAGAGCCTACACCGGTCCGGTTCACTTAAAAGATCGGCCATGCATTTGAACTAGAAAAAACCGGTCGAACCGGCCGGTTTTTAACGAAACCGGTGAACCGGCCGGTTTTGTTTGAACCACCCCGGTCTGTAAATAGCGTGTGCACACCTGCACCTGCAGTCCTGCTGTGCAGCGTGGTGCTATCTAGTTGGTGGAGTGCATGATGTGGCATTGATGGGCCCGCCTGGCAGCTGGACGTTTCTTGGAACTAGATGCAGGGCGGCATGCACCAACCATTGATTGGCCCACGACTGGTATAGTGCTAGTTTGAATTGAATTGAATAGTATTGCATGCGTAGTGGTGCTGTTCTTGGAACCCGTGACTAGTACTAGTAGGAGTAGTCCGTTTGGTAGTGCTCTTATTGTCCGATTTAAATTTTTTACACAAATATAATTTATTTTTTTTAACTTATTTTAAAATTGAATATTGATTATTTTAAATAAAATATTTTGCTGCAAAAGTAAAAAACGATAAATTGTAGTTTGGTTCCATGTCTAATTACAAATTTTAAAATTGTATAACTTTTTAAAATAAGCTGCAAATTAGATAAATTGTGTTGTTCCATCTACATTTGGTACTGGAATGGCATTGGATGTTGGACGAGAACAAGCTAAATGGGATCCTATATTTTCATGTTGTGTGAGGTAGTACAATTAAATTGTGTTATTCAATTTGTCAATTATATATATTCTACTTCAATGCTAATTATTAATTAAATCATATATATATATATATATGTACGGTTCAAAAAATTTGTGGCGGTTCGATAAAACGGTCCATTATTATCGGACCAACGGTTCAAACGGTTCTAAACGGTTGGACCAACGAACCATCGAACCGATGGCCTCACCGGTTCGATCACGGGTCCGGTTCGAAAAACTAGGCTCCCCTCCTCTCGCGGTGAAAAAACGCAACTTCTCCTCTGCTCCTCCCGATGTGGCGGCATGGCTGGAGGTCGTGGCCCGCGCCGGCGTCGGCGCCTCCGTCGCTCCTGCCCCCACCCCCTCCTCCGCCTTCCTCTCTCTCTTCTTCTCTTCCTCTCTCCCTCGTCATGTGGAAGCGTCATGGCCCCGGCTGATCCAGCGTTCCTCGCGAGTTGTGCGCGACGGCGGCGTGCGCGGCGGCGCGGGCCGGCTGGCGGTGCGGCGCCGGCGCTGGCGGCCCCTCCCCTGGCCCTCCCTCTCCGTCTCCGCACCTCCTCTCCTCGCAGTTCCCTTGCAGGTAACACTTCCTAGGGTCATTGTTAAGGTTAGGGTTAGGGTTCAACGCCGGTTCTCGTATTTGATTTTGGGCTTGCTTCGTCGAATCGTTCCATTTACTATTCATCGAATCCCTCTCTTCGTCCGTCTCGATCTGACCCTCGTCGCAGCGCGGGCTATGGATTTTGTTGGTTTAATCCAGATGATGTGTTCCTCATTGGTTGTGATAATTAAAAGAGATTTATTCCTTTATGACATTTTCAGATCCAATAATAATATGGTTGTATTTTCTAGGTTGGGTTCTCTGATCAGGTCCAACACTTCTCAAGTTCTGGTGAGTTATACCCTTTGCCCTTCTTAGATATTAGATTATTTCACAATACAACTGAATGTTAGGTACTGATGTACCCATATATGTCTGCACACATATTTATTCTATTAGTTATTCTTGTTTCTTTGAAGATGCAAAGTTAACTGAGTGATTATTTATTTGTCTTCGCCCAGTTTATGATTAATGTTTTACAAATGTTTCTTTACCACTGAAGTCATCAGGTGACGATGATTAGATGTTGCTATGGGATTTCATTTATACCGATTTCGTTTGCTCATTCGATTGAAAGATTTGGAGGATTTGGCTATTTTAATTCTAATTGATTTTTTTTTTTTTTTTTTTTTGCTTCTGTAGGAAAATTTGCCACTCGGTTTCTCAATGATGGCTTCAATACAGCCCTTCAAAACTATATATTGTCCTTTCAACAAGCTAGAAGACACCAGTACATAGATATAGTAAGTGACATTACCTCGCTCCTTTCAGTTTCTCATATATTGATGGCTCAGAAATACACATTAGTACTCGTGGTTGATGGTCGGTGTGGGAAAAAAGAAAGTTTACAACAATGCTCATGCAACATCAGGACCTGATATTGTTAATTAACCGCCTTCTATGTTTTGCATTAAGTGGTTGATCTTTTAAACTTTGAATGATGTACAACTGATGCCACTAATATGCAGCATATATTTTGACCCCACATATACATAGGTGGCAATGTCACCTTGAATGTGAATTACACCAATATAATTTTGTGTTTGAGTAGTATTGGTTAAAGATTTAGTCTGCACACATATTTATTCTATTAGTTATTCTTGTTTCTTTGAAGATGCAAAGTCAACTAAGTGATCATTTATTTGTCTTCGCCCAATTTTTGATTAATGTTTTAAAATGTTTCTTGACCACTGAAGTGATCAAGTGAGCCTGTAATTCAGAGGAAAATATTTTCTGAATTTCATCTCTAGAAGGCCCTCAAAGGTGTGGACAATAAGTTCACACACAGGGGTAATAAAACCCTTAGTTTTCTAATGGCTACAGTGCACTATTCAGGGCAGTAGTCTACAGAATGATCCATGTATAACACTGGTCCATATCATTTCAGTTGCATGCTTCTTATGTACTACAGCCTTCACTGTGTATAGTGTATCTTTTGTTAGCTGATGTGTGAAGCCTCGTGACTTGCAGGTATGTATAAGGAAATTATTGAAGTGGATGCATCCCTTTACAATTTGGTAATCTGGTGGAACTCGAGGTATTGTAAGTTTAGATTTACTTGTAAATTTGTAGATCTCAATTGACTATTATCAGTTTTCCAGTGTCTTATTTATTGCTGTCCACACCACATCAGATAGGTTTCTCCAGTTAGAATTATCTAAGCTTCCAGGGATATTTACTATTTCACTGTGGTAGTAGACAGAAACTAAAAGGCCAACTTAGCAAAAAGGTTTACAAAAAATTTGTGCTGGCCATTGTAAAAGAATTTATAGATTGACCTTCCTGTGTCATAGAATCAGGATGACCAAGTTACTGGGAACCACCTGCTGTTCTATAGATCCATTCAAAATGGTTGGCCATTTAGGTGTGTGTCCCTTATCCCTATATGTTTTGTCAGACCTTCACAGCCAACATCAAAATCCTATTTCATGCTCCTAGAATTGTTCCTTGTTTTATACCATCAAACTACCTGTCAACTTAACGGCTCTGATAACCACTATACCTCCTGCAATCACTTTTAGGCATGTGCTGCTCATTCCACAAAAAAAAAAGGACATGTGCTACTCAGTGTTGTTCATGTTTGAGTTCGGAACCTTATTTCTATTTTTTTCAAAAGTATATTTGATGGGGTTTATTCTAGCTATCAATTAGTATCCATTTCCTGACAGTCCCCACATTGAGTTAGCGGAGCGTATATTGTTCGATGGTTTATTCCCTATGCTGCCACTGTGATTAAGTCAGGTATGACAGCTTCAACTAAATCCTGCTGAAATATTTACAAAAATTCATGTTAACTTCGACCTTTTTGGTACCATTTTTACCAACTGATGTTGGAAGAAAGATTTTTCCTGCTTCTTACTGTGGCTTTGGACACTTTCTTGTGCTGCAGGTTCACTGGGTCTTCTGATTCAGCTTGGTTATTACTAGGCTCCCATAGCTATACATCCAAAAAAATGGAGACAGGTAAGGTGCTGTGCACACACATGGTCACTGACCTCACTTTGTTTTACTCATCATTGCGCTAATGGCAGAGAGTGAAACAAAAGAAATGGTGTTCCCAATATTTATTATTAACCATTCGACTTGATTGTTGCTTGCCTTCATGGTGTCCAAAACTTAAGCTTGAAAATAGAGTTTCAGAGTTCACCATCATGTACAGTTATTTTAAAGCCTATATTTCCTGTAGATCGTTTTGATAGATCAAGGTACATTTAATTCTATTTTCCTAGACAAATGAACAGACTCTGATTTCATCAATGCACACAACATTTACCTTTCTTCTACATTTAATAATGTTTGCTTACGTTATCTTCCAAATTAGCTACCCAAATTATTTGCCATCCATATCAATTCATCCAGGTTGCTTGATAGTTTCTCTGGCGGACCTTACATTGTTTGACAACTGAACAAACTCTTTGTCGGTACATTATTTTTCAGACCTTTTAGTGGAGGACTTGCCATGGAGATGAATCTGTTCATCCATTTTATATTCAACTATAATGGGAGTCTCTGTTGCAAAACATGGGAGTCTGACCGTGAGTTTTGGAAAAGAGACTGTCCACCAAGCTTATGATGTGCAACCCTTCCAAGATATCGACCCAACGTACACAACTATGATGTACCATCTATAATGTTTCGACGTGCGCACCACATGTACCACCTTATATTTGTGACATACACTTTGTTATCGTGCTTGTCGCGTGCCCTCTATTGTCATCAATTACCCTGCGTCAGACTATGTACATTGTTGCAACTAATGTATTTACACTTTCTATCCTCCACTGTTTCATATTTAGTGTGTAACAAACAATACCTATTTATTTAGTGTGTAACAAACAATACCTATTTCAAGTCCGCGCGCAAGTGCGCGCGCTTACTACTAGTATCAATCAAAGTTGCTGATCAACCAGTTCATTCGAGTTCAACCACATCGGAAGGAGACCACAGTTGCCGGGGCCTAGCTACTGTGTGGACCCTTAGCTCTGCGGGGGCACGAAAATGCTTCAACAGAGAACAGCCATGGTGAAAAACCGCTAGCTGGAAGAACAGTGTAGTACTTTTTTTCTCCATCGTTCCTAAGCATCTTTTTTCATTAAGAGGAAGAGAATTACCACGACCAACTATGAGAGAACCCTTGTGACACGGTTAAAAAGCAACACCAAGGAGATGGACAGCAACCCAACTAACTGACCCAATACTACACAGAAAGTGAAGGTGGTTAGAAGAGGACCAAACCTGCTAACTGACTGAATGTGCAAAAGGAAAACATTTTTGAAACGCAATGGTAGGAGCTCGCTCCTTTCAATTAAGATAGGAAAGAGAGTCTATTTACGAGAGTTTAGGGACCCCCATTGGGGTCGCCGAAAGGGGAGAGATACACGGGCTACAAGAACACAATTACACTCTCCAAGTGTGCACTCTCCTCAATTGAAGAATGTCCTCCCCGGCTCTCAAGGCCACCAAGTGGTGTCTCGAAGGTGTTTGAGAAAATCCTTTTTTGTTCCTCTCTTTCCACACGCTCGACACTTTGTGTAGATGACCACACCATTGAATCGCCTCCCGTCACTCTTAGGTATTTTTGCTTGGGTCTCCTCCCACCATGAGATGAAATGAGTGGGGTCCTCGACCGTAGGACTATGTTCGCATCGGCGTGCTCCCACCGCAGACTTGATTCCATACCGCCTCGGTGAACGGACACAACAGAACAAGTGCAGGCAAGTCTTCAACGGTCCATTGCACAAAGCGCAGCGGGTCTTGATGTGGCCACCCTCTCTTTGTGTAGATTATCTGCCGTAAGGATATTCTCACGCACCATGATCCGGGCAAACACTTTGCACTTTTTTCTCAGCGCGCTTTCCATATGAGGTCACCTTTGAAGGCTCTATAGGAACCACTAAATTGGATCCTATATGCCGATCGGGTGGAGTAACATCCATTTGCCGTCCATTTCCAAATGATGGAGTCGTGGGTGCCCGGGTTAAATGTACTTGCTGCACTCGCCCATAGTGAAACAAACTACACAGTTGTGTTGATGTTGTGATCCGCCCTCTTAGCGCCTTGATCCATGCATTATCGCGCAGCTCCCGATGGACAATTCTTTTCTTAAGCCCCACCAATTTGAAGAGGCTGGGTGCAAGAAACTTGGGTGTCTCGCCATCTAGCCAGCCGTCATGCCGTAAGCCCCTGTGGCCATCCCCGATGGTGACTATGGTAGATGCGTTGAACAAAGCCCGATCAAGGTCATTGCAGGGGTATCTCCATCCCAGCCCATGGCTTGTTTGTGTCCACCCATTCTTGCCAAAGTCATCTCAAACGCAAGGCTCTCGCTGAACTTGTCGAGGTCCGGAACGCCGAGTCCCCCAAGTTCCTTTGGCCTAGCCACCGTCGGCCAATTTACAAGGCAGTGTCCTCAATATAGGTTGATGAAGCCACAGTGGCAAAGTATCCACCAAGAGGAGACAAAACACACATCTGGTAGCACAGCGGGAAAACCATCTGCCAAAAATGACAGGAGAGGCAAAGTATTCGCAAAAGAATAGTGAAAAGGTATTTCACAAGCGGTGGAGAGGCATCACACACTCAGCAGCAAGGCATATACATCCGAGGGAGCCTAGAGCAAACTTTGTAGTACTTGAGTCTCCGGATACCTCCCAGTCCCATTGTTCTCTTCATTGTGCAAAGCCCAACACCCAGGTCTCGTCGGTGTTTACTGATGAAGAACTTACCATATTTTATAGACATATGAACTTGATATTTATATCTACATAATTTTTGTTGAAGGTTGGGACGACGTACTCCTAGCTCTTTCAAGAGGTACTGCACTTTAAGGCAATGCGTGCAAAGGCTGCAACCATGTGGACGCAATGGCGATTTTTCAGTGTATACATGATCAGCATGTGTGAATTGCAGCAGAATCATGTGATCAACACTTGGGTAGCAGTTGGTTTGTTTATTTAGTTTAATGTATACCAGTACTAGCATAAATGTAATGTACAACTATGTCCATATATGCTGACAGTTGGGACTAAGCTGTTAGGAAGAGGTCATTCCCGCAAGATAAAAGCGACTGGATAGCAAATCAAAAGGGGATCGATCAATTAAACAAAATAGGCTGTGTGTCATGTCCTTCTTCCTCCTTTGCTTTAATTTCTTCTCTCTCTAGTTCCTCTCTATCTCTAGAGTATCTTCCATCCCCAATTCCAATTCTCCATCCCTTCATCTAAATTGCTTTGCTAAGCCCAGGCCTCTCTCTCCCCTAAGGTCGTGATGTACTGCAATTTATATATGAATTTGTTATTTTGTGAACCAACCAAAGATGTGTGATAACACTATGCTGGTATGTGGTACCTACTATACACCAAATTAAGATGCATTTACCCTTTGAGTTAAGCATATAATAGAGTTTCATAACTTAATACATAAAAGTTCCCGCCGACGACGAGGCGCCAATATAGATTTCCAAGGGGCGTCGGCCGCCCGGTCATCGCCCTCTCGCGCCGTGCGTTCGTGTCGCCGCGTCGCGTGCCGGCCCGCGCCGCGTGCCGCTAAGGCACGCCGTGCCCCGCGGGCCGGGCCGCACCGGGCCCGTGGCTCGACCTCGAGTCCAGGCCCGTCCCCACGGGCCAAATCGTGCTGCGCCGTGCCGCCCACGGGCCGATTTTTAAAAACACTCAAACATGATCATTTTTTACACGTATTTTCAAGATATTTGTACAATATTATACCAAATATATGTATAACATTATACCAAGTATGAAAAATATCGTGACTAATATACCAAATATGTACAATATTATCACTAGTATATTTGCCACCGTGCCTCTCCTTTCTTAACGTGCGGGCCGTGCCATGCCCCGTGCTTGAGGGTCGGCCCAAGCCCATATCGCTGCCCCGTGTCGTGCGCGTGCGGGCCCCCGTCGACCACCGGGCCGTGCCATGCTCGGGCGGGCCAAAACAGCGTGCCTCGTCGCCGGGCCGTCGGGCCGCGGGCCACATGGAAATCTATAGGCTCCAATGGTGACTTCGAGAATCTCCAGATCTGTCGGGTACTCCCGGTCTTCTGAGGCTCGGAGGTGCTCATAGAGGTAGGGTCTGCGTACGTGTGTTCATAGGGGTGAGTGCGCGTGCGTGTTGTCGAGTGTCTGCGTTGTACTGTGTCATTCTCAAAAGAAAAAAAACAGTTTTTAGAACTTTCCTAATTCAAACTTTTTAAAAGTTTGACCAAATTTATAGGAAACACCAAGATTTATTCTACCAAATTAATTTCGTTAGATACACTATGAAATATATCTTCATAATTTGTTTGTTTGGGGGTCATAAATGTTGTTATATTTTCCTATAAATTTTGTGTAATAGTATTACTGTACTCCCTTTACTTGTTAGGAGGTAATACCTCAAATAAATTTAAAACATTTATTATTTATTTTTAATTAATTAACTAACTAGGAAAAGAAGCAATACATCGTCAAATCCTTACCTAAGTTCTCTGACAATGAATAGGTGTGTCACTCTTTTACTTTATCTCTTTCCGTGCACTTAGATTGCAGCGGTATTGTTCTAATTTGGCCTACTTCGCTCCCTGCGATTAGACTGTGTTTGCCAACTAGCTTCTTACCTAAAACTCAACATGCAGTAGGGTAAGGTAGCTCTCACCATTGCATTGAGAAAATAATCTTCTCACACAGGTCAACAAAACCCCCCGAACCATACACAGCGATACTAGTGCTTTGCCGTATGACAGCGATACTTGAACTTAGGATTTTCCTTTTTATGTTTCGTGAAACTCTTTTTGTAAGAACTTTGTCTGTTTGTTGATTTTTCAATAAAATTCCAGTACGGGTGTTGCCCCTCTGGTTTCAATAAACCAACTCACTTAAGTGCACCTAGTTTGTTCCCTCTGTCTTTTAAAGTGCCTTTTGCCTACTCAATGTATTACTTCTTGATAAGCAATCTAAATGTATTTTACAAATCTGTATGAATGCCGGCCTTTGGCCAGCTAAAAATAGTTGCACGGATTTATAAAAACAATCTGTACATCATTTAATTGATCCCTCCATTGAGTCATTTTTGCCACATTTCAGTCATCTATTTTGACACTTCAGTGATCACATTCTCAGTCACAATATCGTTTTACAATCTCATAGATAATACTCGTAACCTCATTTCACAATCCCCCATTTTGTTTCATCTCTGAACCTAAAGAGTTTCTCTGAACCTGAAGAAGCACCAACTGGTGCAGACTGCAGAACAGTACTTGAATGTTCCTCGTTCAAACCTTGCCTTGGTATTCTTGATATTAATCTACAAGCACCAGATGTACAAGAGCCCGAGTCACTTGATGAACCTGTAGATTACAGTAGTTAGCCGCAGCCATTGTGGAGATCCTCGCCGGCGATGACAATATGACATGACGGAATGGAACATCGTCGTGTTTGCGGATGGCAGAGTCTAAGCAACAACAAGAGCAACGCGCCACGCTTGGAGGCGAAGCAGGAAACGGCGCGAAGCACGGCGGCGAGCAGGACATGGTCCGCACGAGTGGCGACGCACGAGAGCGACGACAGACGGTGGCGCGAGCTGTGGAGAGCATCGAGTGCGAGCCGAAACATGGACGCACAATCCCCTGGAGCACGATCTAGCCAATTGGACTCCCAGTGTGAAGAGGATGGTGGACTCCAGATGAACCGTGATCGACAAGCCTTTGATTGACATCTACTGCTGCATTATCCCATGCCTCCCAATCCTATCGTGTGACACTGTCCACATTGCTAGTGCTAGACGGTAAGTGCAAGATTCTTGTGGCATGGCAAGAGAAATCAGGAATCAACTCATCACACGGATAATTGCAGGAAATCGTAGTAGTATGACACACTGTCGGCGACGTGGAAGTCAGGAAGGCATTAGGTATCCCTAGTCTGTTTTTATATATAAGACTGGAGAAGCAGGCAATATAATCCACTTGTTTGTTTCGACAAGGTTCCACCACCATGCAGGCCAGTTGATTTATGTCTGATCAGCTTCAGCTGGAACACGTGCCCAAGGACTCTCGACTGACCTGAACACTGCGCAGCTCATTAATTCAGCACTTCGTCCATAAGTTTCTAGTCTGAGGACATTTGTGAAGAATGTAATTCAAACGTGCAACCTGAATGTATTTTACAAGAGAATTGCTACGGTACTCGAAATGATTGTGGACCGTCCCATTTTTTTCCGATCAAACGGTCACGATCATCTATTAATAGTATTTATTTAATTTTTATTTTATCAAATAGGATAAATAATGATGATTTTAATTAAAAAAATCTTATTTATAGATTTTGTTGATGCATGCGCGCATGCGTGATATTTAAGTGATATGGTTAATCTTTTTTTTTTCTAGTAATTGATATATTCTCATTACGGTAGTAGTGTACGTGACTTTTTTTTATTTATGGAAGACTTAGTGTACGTTTTTTTTTTTCCTTATGGAAGACTTTGGCGCGGCTTGGACTCGAACCGGATTTGGTACGAGATTCACGGGGAAGAAGAGGTGGAAACCTACAGGGATGCGGGATCCGGCTCTGCGCTAGGGAAGAAGAGCTGGTTCGAATCTGACGAAGCCGGCGGCGCTTCGCGAGGGGACGCGCTCTCCCGTGGTCTCCGGTGGATTTCTTTTAAAAAAAAACTCCCCTGGATTCCCTAGCTGCATGCGGTGCGGCCCGTGAATAGGGTGAGGGGTTTTGTTTTTTTTTTAAATTTCATTTATTAATTCCCTCACCTTTGCATGCGGGAAAAAATCCCGAGAATAGTGGGACGGGGTTTTGTTTTTTATTTCATTTATTAATTCCCTCACCGTTGCATGCGCGAAAAAAAATCCCGTGAATAGGGGAATAGGGGACGGGGGTTTTATTTTTTATATATTTTATTTATTAATTCATTTAGTAAATTGTCAAAATTATAAAAATTCAACGGTCCAGATTATATTTGAGATCTTACCTCCTAGGAGGTAAACGGAGTACCTGAGCATTGCCTTCTGCCACCTAAAAAATAGACAAATAGTTATGACCATCATAAAAAATCAATCTGCTGTACTCATTTAACTGATTCCCACGTTGAGTCATTTTGCCACATTCAGTCATTTTGCCACATTCAGTCATTTATTTTGACAATTCAGTGATCACATTCTTGAATAGTTTGCCAAAATATAATTCTACAATCTCATAAATTTACTCATAACCTCATTTCACAATCCCATTTTGTGAAGTGCACGTCTAAACAACGAACCAGAGCAATGCACTGCAGTTGGAGGCGTAGTGGGCTAATCAGGATACCCATCAGTTTGAAGAACGGAGCAAGGCATAGTCTGCCACGAGGGGCGACGAGGGCGGGCCACAGAAGACCGCGCAATAGTCGTATAAAACGGGTTCACTACATTGGACCCTCAACCCGGGTTTGTCGGGTTCACCTTAGACTCGAGTAATCTCTAGCAAGTAGCGTACCATGTTCCGCGACCCCGTACCTTGACCCGTGGACCCGAAAACTTTGTGATTATGGACGGCGCGTCTCCAGTGAACCCGTGGCAGCGAGCTGTGGAGACTAGAGAGCTTGGATTATTCTATTTTTGACTTTGTTTATCGTGAAGATTCCATCACATCGTCTGAATTTTCCCATCACATTGAATCTTTAGACACATGTATAAAGTATGAAATATAGGTAAACAAAATAACTAATTGGACAGTTTGATGTACTTTGTGAGACGAATCTTTTAAGCCTAGTATGGTAAACGGAAAAATACCACAGTGCTAAATTCAGTGGTACAATAAAAATTTCAGACAACTAAACACAGGCATGTATGTTGGGCCGGACTGGGAGGCCTTTGAGCATCGAGCATGGACGTGACCCTCAGCCACAGACCACCATCAGTCTTGGACTACACTAAAGCGTTGTCCTGCGGCATCATCCGATGCCTCCCAATCCTATTGTGTGATACTATTCGCACGAATGAACACACATTGACTGTTGCATGTATGTGTGGAAGTATGACACACACGCCGGTCTGTTTTTATAAGACCTGAGAAGTAGGGCAATATAAATACTGCACTTGTTTTGACAAGCTTCCACTCCACCACCATTCAGGCCAATTGATTTATGTCTGATCAGTTCCAGCTGGAACACGTACGTGGCCCAATGACTCTCGACTGACCTGAACTATGCAGTTCATCCATTCAGCGTTTCACTGAGAAATTTCCGGCAGTTTGTGAAGAAAACATTTTGCAACCTGACAATCACGAAGGCTATAAGAACAACAATAAGGGGGTCCTACAGGAGCAAGTACCTTTTTATGAACATAGATAATTAGGTTGATTTGAGATTCGGTTTTTCTAGAAGGAGTTAGCTATCCTGCAAATTTAATTTAGTTCCTACAAGGAGTTGTCTCCATTTTTACAATTAGATAGACTACTTCACTTGGTACGCCATTTTGTGAAGTTCATCATTTAATTTACAACCAAAAAAAAACTCTGATCACAAAAAAGCATACTATTTAGAAGAAAATTTGGTGAAAGAAATAAAATTTGTTACAGGACACTAGAAGTGATGTGGCTTTGGTAGCAGAAATAAATAAATAAAAAGTTTAGTTAGCTATTGGACATTCAGGTTCATGATAACTTTGTTGAAAGACACAACATCAATTTGTTTCAGTCTCGCTTGCACCGATGAATAAGCGCAGTCTGGTGGTTGGTCAGATTCATTTATTGCCAATCTGTACATCATTTAATTGATTCCCACATTTACATTCAATAAAAAAAATTAACTGCTTACCAAATTAAGTCATTTTGCCACATTCAGTCATTTACTTTGATAATTCAGTAATCACTTTCTCAAATATTTAGCCACAATATCATTTACAATATCATAGATTTACTCATAACCTCATTTCATAATCGCCCATATTTTGTCTCATCTCTGAACCTGAAATAGTACGTCTTTTAACCTTGAAGAAACGCCAACTGGTGCAGATTGCAGAACCGTCCTTGAATGTGCCTCCTTCAATCCTAGCCAGCTTTGGTATTATTGAGATAAATCTACAAGCTCCATATGTATTAGAGCCCGAATCACTTGAGCAGCGAGCCGCAGGCGCGCAGCCAAGGTCAAGACCCTAGCCAGTGATGACATGACCGAACATGTCGTGTTTGCGGATGGCAGAGAGTCTAAGCAACGAACAAGAGCAACGCGCCGAGCTTGGAGGCGAAGCAGGCTAATCATATGAGACCTAAAACGGCGCAAAGCACGGCGGCGAGCGCATGATCCGCCGCGAGGAACAACCAGCGAGGGCGGCGACAGACGGCGGCGCGAGCTGTGGAGAGCATGGGTTATTTTTTTGGGCCGTATGAATGACGTTGGACCAGACCGTAGAGGCTTTCGAGTGGGAGCCCAAGCATGGACGCACGAAGCTCAGGAGCACGAAAGTGACACATCCCCGTGTGAAGAGGATGGTGGACTACAGATGAACTGGGATCAACAGGGCTTGAACAGAACTGATAGGTGCTTTCTGCATCACCCCATGCCTCCCAATCCTATCATGTGACACTGTCCGAACTGCTAGTGCTAGATAGTGATAAGTGCAAGATTCCTGTGGCACGGCAAGAGAAATCATGAATCGACTCATATGGATAGTTGCAATGTATGAAAGTAGAATGATACAATACCCGCAACGTGGAACTCAGGAAAGCACTGGGGTTCCCCAGTCTGTTTTTATAAGACTTGAGAAGCAGGGCAATATATAATGCACATATTTTGACAAGGCCACCACATATTCGAGGCTTCGGGCCAATTGATTTATGTCTCATCAACTCCATAAAAATGTGGCCAAGGACTGTCTACTGACCTGAACTCAGTTCATTCATTCAGCGCTTCGTCGAGAAGTTTACGGACGGAAGACATAAGAATGCAATTCAAAGATGCAACCTGACAATCACTCGGACTTGGTTGTTTCTTGGTAAACCGTAGAACAACCAGAAGGGTTCCTACTGACCATTTAATTTTTTATGAACAGAGATAATTAGGTTAATTTGAAATTGGGTTTTCCTAGAAGGAGCTAGCTATCCTGCAAATTTAATTCATATATTCAACGATTTGTCTCCATGTTGGCCACTTCACTGGGTACGTCATTTTGTAAAGTTTGTCATTTCTAAGAAAATTACTCTGGTCATTAATGACTCTTAAATTAATTTCATTAGATACACTATGAAATATATTTTCATAATTTGTTTGTTTGGTGTCATAAATATTGTTATATTTTTCTATAAATTTGGTGTAATATTACTGTACTCCCTTTACTTGTTAGGAGGTAATACCTCAAATAAATTAAAACGTTGATTATTTCTTTTTTAATTAATTAACTAACTAGGAAAAGAAGCAATACATCGTCAATTCCTTACCTAAGTTCTTTGACGACGAATAGGTGTGTCACTCTTTACTTTATCTCTTTCCGTGCACTTAGATTGCATCGATATTGTTCTAATTTGGCCTACTTCGCTCCCTGCGATTAGACTGTGTTTGCCAACTATCTAGCTTCTTACCTAAAACGCAACCTGCAGGAGGGTAAGGTAGCTCTCACCCATTGCATTGAGAAAATAATCTTCTCACACAGGTCAACAAAACCCCTGAACCATACACAGCGATACTGGTGCTTTTGCCGTATGACAGCGATACTTGAACTTAGGATTTTCCTTTTTATGTTTCGTGAAACTCTCTGTAAGAACTCTGTATGTTTGTTAATTTTTCATTAAAATTCCAGTACGTGCGTTGCCCCTCTGGTTTCATAAAAAAAGGGTGCTAAGCCAGCTAAACAACTCACTAAAGTGCACCTAGTTTGTTACCTCTGTCTTTTTAAGTGCCTTTTGCCTACTCAATGTATTACTTCTTGATGAGCAATCTAAATGTATTTTACAAATCTGTACATCATTTAATTGATTCCTACATTGAGTCATTTTGCCACATTTAGCCATTTATTTTGACACTTCAGTGATCACATTCTCAAATATTTAGTCACAATATCATTTTACAGTCTCATAGATTTATTTACTCATAACTTCATTTCACAATCCCCATTTTGTCTCATCTCTGAACCTAAAGAATGTACACGTCTTTAATCTGAACCTGAAGAAGCACCAATGAGTTAACTGAAGAAACTGTGGACCATCTTTTTCTTAACTGCCAGTTTGCCAGAATGTGCTGGAACCTCATTGCCATTGATCTGCCGCTTAATTGCAAGTTCCCAGACATTGTTTCTCTTCTTAAGTCTCAGCTTAACTGTCAGTTTTTATGGAAGCTATTGTTCTAGCCTGCTGGACTATTTGGACTGCACGAAATGACAGAGTATTCAAAGGCCTTAACTGGAATGAGGAAGCCTGCAAGAACTTATTGTTGAAGGAGCTTGATTTATTGAAATTCAGAATTAAACCCAGCTTAGAACCCCGGCTATCTTCATGGATTCAAAGATTCAGATAGACTTTCTTGTATCTTTTATTTTCTTTGTTTCCTTTCATGTTTCTTAGGCTGGTTTGCTTTTTTCGGTTACTTCTTTTCACTGTATCTGTACTCTGAAAGTTTATAAATTAAATAAATTACAGTAGGGGCTCCGGCCCCTCCAGACTTTAAAAAAAAAAAAAAACGACACGGCGACGACGAGCAAAGCATGGTCTGCCACGAGGGGCAACGATCCTCAGGAGCACGATACACACAATGAGAATCCCAGTGTGAAGAGTATGGTGGACTCCATATGATCCATGATCGACAAGCCTTCGACTGACATCTGCTGCTGCATTATCCCATGCCTCCCAATCCTATCGTGTGACACTAACAGTGACTATCCTCACTGCTTGTGCTAGATGGTAAGTGCAAGATTCTTGTGGCATATGGCAAGAGAAACCAGGAATCAACTCACACGGATATATAATTGCAAGAAATGGTAGTAGTATGCATGACACACACTATTGATGACGAGGAACTCAGGAAAGCATTAGGGATCCCTAGTCTCTTCTTATATAAGACTGCAGAAGCAGGGCAATATAATGCACTTGTTTTTACAAGGTTCCACCACCATGCGCGGCCCAGTTGATTTATGTCTATGTCTGGGCAGCTTCAGCTGGAACCACGTGCCCAAGGACTCTCGACTGACCTGAACACTGCAGCTCATTCATTCAGCGCTTCGTCCAGAAGTTTCCGGCCAGAGGACATTTGTGAAGAATGCAATTAATTCAAACATGCAAGGGGTTCCTGCAGCTGCACATACCCTATTTTATGAGCAGAGATGCCTAATTACCTAAGCACATATCCTGAGAAGATCTCCAATCAAGTGAGTTTACATTTGAGACATCTCAAACTTAACTGCCTCTCTTTCAAGGTTTACGGAGGCAGCTTTCTACGTTTCTGAAAAGGCACCTCTGAAACTTTTGCAACAACCATGTATGCAAAGGAAGGGGATTTCACCCTCCTGTTTTCCTAAAAGAACATACTTAGGAAGCGACCATTGGACTGGTATCTTCATTGAGCCATATTATCGCAGTGCAATTGAGTTCATCACAAGGTGGAATGCAAGATTTCACAGAAATTGGTTCAAATCAAAATTTAGGAATAGATAAATTTCCCATGTTCCAAACTATACGAATTTACGAGTTTTCCTTTCAGTCTGGTCCAATAAATGTGGTCATCACAACACCTTAACTCATTGGTGATAACATTGCTACTGCATCTGAATCTGAATCTGGACACATATGTGCTACTATCTAGGTAAAGATGAAAACGGACGGGATAAATCATGTTCCGTCCGCAACCGTATTCCGTTTTTTCCCGACCATTTTCGTTTTCGCCGGGAAATACGGAAACGGGACCGAAAACGGGACAGAGTTCACCGGGACCGGGACCGAAAGCGGATGAGAATTTTTCCGTCCATATTTACGGAATACCATATTTTACCGGGATAATCTCGTATTCATCCCGTTTTGTTCCTAACCGGGATAAGCCCATGGGCCTTATCAGCTGGCGGCCTCACCTAATCCCGCGTCGTAGTTTTTGGCTCCGCTTGTGGCAGCATGTGTGCATGCAGATGCAATGTAGCAACATCAAGAAGTAGACTGAGGACCAGTGTGTTTCCTGACGCCTCGTATTTTTACCTAGAAATATGCCTAGATGCTTCATCAAATCCTTCCCTTTTTTTCATTTGAGAGAGTGACACTTACAACACATTGGTATATGTAACATTTTTGTATCAGGTAGCTATGTTGGGGGATCTCTCATATATGCTCCTCCAACATTTAAGTAGGGAAGCAATGGCTGATATATGAGCGAAGTTGAATTCCTGAAATAGAGCAAAGAAAGCTCTCGGCATTGCATTAAGAGGAAACCTTCTCACACAGGCTGAACCATACACATTGTTACTGTAGCACATGTGAGAACGACCACAATCGGGACCGCATCTTAGGTTGTCTCCAACAGCATACAGCAACCTATCTGTGCTCTTGGGCTTGTACAAGAAAAAAAATTAAGCACCCAAAAATCGCGTTCTCCAACAGACTACCCTTTCCTCCCGATGGCGTGCTCCCCAACGGCCCCACCCCGCTCCTCGTCGACGAGCAGGCTGCGGTGGGCGCTGGCCGCTGCGCGCTTCTTCCGGCGGCGACGGCCCCGACCCGGCCCCACCGCTCCGCCGCATTCCCGACTTCCCACCGCCCTTCCCCCGCCGGCCAACTCCTCGAAGGCCTCGATGGCGCGGTGGATGGCGTCGCGGTCGGGCTCGGGAGACCCGTTCCATCGGTTCCGATGCGCCGTGTAGCACCGAAGCAATCAACCCGAGCTCCAGCGGGTGGTGGTGGTGCCATCGCCGCCGCCTTCCCATGTGTCGTCGTCGGGGGAGCCGAGGACCGCAAGGGGGAGCCGAGAACGCACGCGCCTCAACTTCCCGGGCCTGCAAGCTCCGTGCCGACACGGACTGCCCGACCAACTCCGCGAGCTCTGTGCGCCGCCGACGCCAAGATCCAGGCCATCCGCGCCCGTTTGTGTCGGAGGGTGCTACGACGACGGCGGCGACCACCACCACCTCCGAGACGTCGACCACGCCGTGCGGGAGATGCTTCCTCGCCGGTGGAGCAGCCTGCGGGGCGGGGCAGCGCGGCGCGGCCCGGCATGGTCTGCCGGAGGACACGCGGTGGGCTGCGGGGCGACTACGGGCCCACCATGGACAACGGCGCAGGTTTGGGTCGTTGGGGAGAGACGACACGAATTTGCCAGTCCTCTCTCCTCCACGCAAAATGACTAGTCTGTTGGAGACAGCCTTAGACCTGTGCTTTAGCGTGGGATAAACAAGGGCCCAACCTGAAAATTCAAACTTAGGACTATACTCAAGCCACATAATCGATCAACTTAGCTGGAGTCCCTTTGACACCTAGTTTCTTACCTCAATCTCTTTTAAGTGCATTTTGCCTATGCTCAATGTCTTTCCCCACCTGAATGTTCAATGCTATATCAAATTTATGACTCAAATTGACATCACTCACTGATGAGCAATCTGAATGTATTTTACAATTCTGTATGAATGCCTTTTGCCACCTAAAAAATAGACAAATACTCCCTCCATCCCAAATTATAAGTCACTTTGGTTTAGTCAAAATGACTTACCAAAGTGACTTATAATTTGGGATGGAGGGAGTAGTTATGATCATCATAAAAATCAATCTGTACTCATTTTCCTGATTCCCACGTTGAGTCATTTTTCCACATTCAGTCGTTTATTTTGACAATTCACTTCACAATCCCTAATCGTGATACGAGGGCAGTGTGAAGGACGGCGGCGAGCAAAGCTTGGTCCACCACGAGAGGCGACGAGTGCGGCACACAGAAGGTGGCGCGCTGGTTTTCTCGAGTGAACCCACGGCCCCGAGCTATGGAGAGCATGGGATTGTTCTTTTTTGGCCGTATGTTGGCCCGGATTGGGCGGCCGTTTGAGCATCGACTCCCAACGAAGCACGATGTCCTGTTGCATCTTTCCATGCCTCCCAATCCTATTGTGTGATACTATCCGAACTGCTAGTGCTTGATGCTAGGTGCAAGATTCTTGTGACGTGGCAAGATAAATCAGGAATGAACTCACATGGATTGTTGCATGTTTGGTGGAAGTATGACACACACCCCGGTCTGTTGTTTTTATAAGAGCTGAGAACTAGGGCAATATAAATAACGCACTTGTTTTGACAAGGCTCCACCACCATTCGGGCCAATTGATTTATGTCTGATCAGCTCCAGCTGGAACACGTGGCCCAAGGACTATTGACTGACCTGAACTCTGCAGTTCATTCATTCAGCGTTTCACTGAGAATTTTCCGGCCGGAAGACATTTGTGAAGAAAACATTTTGCAACCTGACAATCACGAAGGCTATAATTAAGAACAACCAGAAGGGGTTTCTACAGGAGGAGCAAATACCTTTTTTATGAACAGAGATAATTAGGTTGATTTGAAATCAAGCTATCCTGCAGATTTAATTCCTACAAGGATTTGTCTCCATTGGTAGGATTAGATAGACTACTTCACTTGGTACGCCATTTTGTGAAGTTTATCATTTTTTTAAAAAAATCTGATCACAAAAAAAAGGATATTTAAGACAAAATTTGGTGAAGATATAAAATTTGTTATAGGACACTAAAAGTGATGTGGCGTTGCTAGCAGACATCGAAAAAAGTTTAGGTAGCTATTGGACATTCAGATTCATGATAAGTTTGTTGAAAGAAACAGCATCAATTTGTTTCAGTCTCCTCTTACGCCGGTGAATAAGTGTAGTCTGGTGTGAGTTTAAGTGCATTCTTGTGTATTGTCTTGTCCCCTCCCTCTTGCTTCTTAATTCTAAACTCTTGTGTTTTCGTTCAAGGAATGGAAACGGGGATATCCTCCAACCTAAAAAAAAGATACAACATCAATTAAATAATATTTTCTGACTGAGTAGGAGATAGAATGGTGATGAAATATCAAATTTTGCCTCTAGCCCTTTCTTCTTCCTCACGTCCCCTCCTTCACCACGCTTTTCCTGCATTTGCTAGCTATCCGGCAAATTTGATTTATACAATGATTTGTCTCCATTTCAAGCATTAGATAGACCACTGCACTTGGTACGCCATTGTGTGAAGTTTACAGTTATAAAAAAAGATTACTCTGATCACAAAAAACATACTATTTAGGACAAATTTGGTGAAAGATATAAAATTTGGTACGGGATACTAAAAGTGATATAATTACCAGCGTACATCCGGAAAAAAACCGCACTACCAGCGGACATCGGGAAAAAGAGTTTTTTATCCATTGAACATTTTGGTTTATGATAAATTTGTTGAAAGATAGATTTAGTCATTTACTGTGGGGTGCACACCTGACCTCCTACACTCGCACGGAGATGGGAGGGAGGAGGGCGAGGGTTTACCACAGGAATCGGGTTTACGGATTGAAATTGTAACGAGGGTGAGGGGTGGAACCGAAATAAGGCATAAATGCATAATACATTCTCATTAAGGCCAGCGGTCTCATGGTGAGATGAAGCGAGGCTCTATTGCTCTAACCCTTTCGCTCCTACAACGAGGGTTGTGCCTGAGCACAACTCTACCGCTTTAGATCCTGTAAACACAAGTCGGGGGTATTGTACTTCCATGTCGGGTTCAAGATGGGGGCTTGGGGCTTCATCATTCGTGATCATGAAGGTGCTGGTGTTGTAGCGGGGGCTGGCAATCTAGGCATCACTCATGATGCGCTGGTGTGAGAAGCCAATGCTCTCAAACAGGCTCTTGAAGCTGCCTCCCATTTCGGCATATCAAAAATCGTGGTGGATGGAGACAGACTCGGCGGTTCTCCAGGAGGCGAGCAGCTCGTTGGATCATGACCTCGCTGTAGGTGGTGGTTTATTTCAGGATATTCGTAGCATGCTAGCGTTGTGCTGTTGCATTTTCTGATGCCTCCCAATTCTATTACGTGACACTATTCGCACTGCTAGTGCTAGATGGCAGATGCAGGAGCAGGATTCTTGTAGCATGGCAAGAGAAATCAGGAATCAACACACGTGCTGAGTTGCATGTATATGGTGGTAGGCAACGAGGAACTCAGGAAAGCAATAGGGATCCCTAGCCTGCTTTTATAAGCCTTGAGAAGTAGGGAAATATAGTACACTTGTTTTGACAAGCTTCCACCACCATTCGGCCAGTTGATTTATGTCTGATCAGCTCCGATCCAGAAACACGTGGCCAAGGACTCTTGACTTACTGCACCTCATTCATTCAGCGCTTCGTCCCGAAGTTTCCGGCCGGAAGACATCTGTGATGAATGCAATTCAACATGCAGTCTCTGGCAGACAATGACGAAGGTCTTGACTCGCTTGTAATTTTGTAAACCGTAGAACAACCAGAAGGGGGTCCTGCAGCTGAAAATACCTTTTTTTATGAACAGAGATAATTTGATTGATTTGACATTCGGTTTGCCTAGAAGTAGCTCGCGATCCTGCAAATTTAATTCATACAATGGTTTATCACCATTTTTAGCATTAGATAGACCACTTTACTTATATGCCATTTTGTGAAGTTTATCATTTATAAAAAAAATGATTACTCCAGTCACAAAAAAAACATATTATTTAGGATAATTTTTTAAAAAAATATATAAACATCAATCTTTTAAATTGTTGTCGTTAACTTGTGCAAATATAGTATGGCAGGCCATGGCTAATTACATAAGTATGCACATCCTGAGAAGATCTCCAATCAAGGACATCTCAAAAAAAAAAAAACTCTCCTCCGGTTCACATTTAGAGGAGGCACCAGTGAATCTTGTGCAACAACCATACAAAGGAAGCAGCCATTGGACTGGTATCTTCATTAAACCATACTATCATAGTGCAATTGAGTTCAACACAAGGTGGAACAAAAAAATTTCATAGAAATTATACTGCAAGGGAAATTGTTCCAAATCAAAATCTAGGAATAGAGAATGGTCTAATAAACAAGGTCATCACAATGTACCCAGACTGATTAGTGGAAGGCCAGCCGGTGATATGAATCTGCAAATTCCGTGATCTGAATTTGGGCATACTAGAGAAATATGTGCTACTGCCCCAAGATGCATCGGCCGTGTGTTTCCCGACGCCTCCTATTCCTAAGCTAGCAATATGCCCAAAATATATGTTGTATCAAATGCTTCCCTTTTTTCATTTGAGAGAGTGACACTTACAACACATTGATGGTATATGTTTTTTTGTATCAGGTATTCAGGTAGCTATAGCTACTCTTGGGGGACTTCCTATATATACTCCTCCAACAGTTAAGTAAGGGGAGCGATGACTGATATCTGAGTCTATGCTGAATTGTTGAAATAAAGCAAAGGCTGCAACTACGACCGTACAATGACATGTTTCACCTTTATTAAGCTGCCTCCTCGAAAAATCAATGGTTGTGTCCTTTGATCCGAACCATTCGTTCTCCAATGAAATGCCTCCTAATGTACACAACTACCGCAGTTGAGCCTCCCTCAAATATCTGTTGTGATACATTGATATGTGGGATGAGAATAGGTTCATGTGCATACTTTAATTCCGTTTTACAAAAGGTTTAAGTTTCATCTTTAGTGAAACAAAACTTATTTGATTGCTATGCCAACCTTGAGAGTTGCCTATTTATAACTACTATTACAGATTATATAGCCGATCTTGTTATATATATGCTTACAATTGCTCTTCATATTGAGGATCTGTTATTGGCATATACAACAAGATCCTCAATATGAGGCATATGCAACAATATCAGCTCTACAAACTCTTAGATACTAAATCATAGCCCGTACCACCTCTTACATGTTTAGAGCATGATAAACCGATTATTATTTAGTAGTTTTGTCAGGCTTTGTGTGAAATTTATACTATTGTTAATGTCTTCGGTTACCAAGTAATTTCTAGGCACCATTACGGACATATTCTGTCTACTTGATTATCTTGCTTATTTGATATCATAAGGATTCAGAACCCACTTCAAGCAGGACTGAGCACACCTGATCTGCATACAAGGAGGACAGGCTCTCCAAACCATGCAATGCCATTTCAATGAGAGCATTTCAGTTGCCTTCTTGTACCCAGCATTTCAGTTGCTCTCCAAACAGGACTGAGCAGACCTGATTTGCATTTCAGTTGTCTTCTTGTGCCCAGCGCCGCCCGTGGTTCCTCGTACGCAACACTGCATTTGATGCATTGTCATTCTCCCAATGCTCCAGATCCCTCTATGTTCCCTCCCGTTACAAGTCCATCCAAATCCCTTCGCCATTACGCCGGCGCCTCCAGCTGCAACTATGTGCTGCTGCCCCTGGAAGCATTGGGAGTGTGTTTCCCGATGCCTCCCATTCCTACCCCGGCAATATGCACTAGACACTCTATAGCACATTGATATATGTAATATTTTTGTATCAGAGGCAGCTCGCTCCTCTTGGGGTATCACCCATATATACTCTCCTCCTGCATTTAAGTGAGAGAAGAAATGTGGCTGATGTCTGAAACGATGCTGAAATAGAGTACAGGCAGCAATACACTAGAGTTGAAGCATGTTTCAACTTTATCACGCCGCCTGCTCGAAAAATCAATGTTTGTGTCCTTTGATCTGAACAGTTCTTCCTCTAATGCAATGCCTCCTAATGTACACGCAGCTACCACAGTACAACCTCCCACACAAATATTGGCTGTGATACATGGGAATCGTCACATGTACATACTTTTGTGTTACAGAAGATTTGCAATATATTAAAAACAAATAATGTTTGTATTTGAAAATAGGATTTTCAAGATCAAGTGGATTCAGGTGTGGACTTGTCATTCTCATGGAACTCTCACCCAATGTTGGGCCTCTCAAGCTCCGGCTAGCTTCCATCGTCTGGTTCACAATAATTGTACTTGGTGGAAGATGATGTGGTATTCAGTGGGAATTACGCATGGATAACTTACATGCAGAGATTAAAAATTAGTAGGATTTATATTTAAACAACAATTTCGAGGTGACAAGAAGCGGAATGGGGAGAGAAATGTGCGATTCCTCAAAAAAAGAGCGAACCGTGCGCTCTGCAACATGAGGAACGGACTATCCTGAATCTGAAGGAACAGGCTCCCACCCTCTTGGCCTCTTTGCAGAGGAGCGAGGACGACCTCAGCTTCAAGACTGATGACCAAAAGCCATGTGAAACTTTCATTGGTGGCTGACAATTGACATGTAGGGATGTAACACAGCCCTGCAGCTGCAGTGAACAAGGACAAGTCCCATATCATGGGCAGTTTGAAATTTTGTGCAGCTTTACTTATAATGGTTCTTTTCACTTCTAAGCATATAAGTAGTCATGTCTGGCACAGCAACCTTTGATAATAATAGTAAGCATCAACCCAACGTTAAACAGGTGATTATATATAGAACTGACAGAACATAACATCACCATCAGTCAGAAATGAAGACTTGGGCAACAAAACATTGCATTTAGCTATGGAAGACAGGTGAGCGAGCAGGCGTTTATTTGAAGCAAAAGGTGCAGCTAAGTCCTATAGGAACCAAAGTGTTTTTATAATTAAGCCTTGAGAAGTACGGAAATATAGTGCACTTGTTTTCACAAAGTTCCACCACCATTCGGACCAGTTGATTTATGTCTGATCAGCTCCGATCAAGAAACACATGGTCAAGGATTCTCGACTGACTGCAGTTCATTCATTCAGCGCTTCATCGAGAAGTTTCCGGCCAGAAGACATCTGTGATGAATGCCATTTAACATGCAGTCTGACAATCACGAAGGTATTGACTCGCTTGTAATTGTGTTTACTGTAGAACAACCAGAATGGGGTCCAGCAGCTGAAAATACCTTTTTTATTATGAACAGAGAAAATTTGGTTGATTTTACAATCGGTTTGCCTAGAAGTAGCTCGCTATCGTGCAAATTTAATTCATAGAATGGTTTCTCCATATTTAGCATTAGACAGACCACTTCGCTTGGTATGCCATTTTGTGAAGTTTATCATTTATAAAAAATGATTACTCCAGTCACAATAAACGTTTTGTTGTCATTAACTTGTGCAACAACCATACAAAGGAACAGCCATGGACAGGTATCTTCATTGAACCAAACTATCATAGTGCAATTGAGTTCAACACAAAGTGGAATGCAAGAATTTCATAGAAATTGCACTGCAACTTCAGAGAAATTGGTACAAAATCAAAATCTAGGAATAAAGAAATTTCCTATGTCCCAAACTAAACCAATTTTCAAATTTTCCTTTCAGTCTAGTCTAATAAACAAGGTTGATCATCACGAGACCCAAACTTTTTTGAAAGAAAAAAAAGTCTGGATCTCGTGTTCCCGTCACCCCCATCCGGTCCCCTCTCTCTTGTCTGTCATCACGACACCCAGACTGATTAGTGGAAGACCGCTCGGTGATCTGAATCTGCACATACCCGTGATCTGAATCTGGGCATACTAGTACTAGAGACATATGTGCTACCGCCCCCAAGATACATCGGCCGTGTGTTTCCCGACGGCTCCTATTCCTAAGCTAGCAATATGCCCAAAATATATGTTGTATCAAATCCATCCCATCTTTTTCATTTGAGAGTGTGACACTTAGGTCGTCCCCAATGGTTAGCTATTTCGCTATCTAGATGTGACATGGCATGGAAAAAGTAGGAGAGAGAATAGTCACTAGCTACATGCAAATAGGTAGACTATTTCACGTAAATTTCAAAGAACACGCTGGAGAGCATGTGGGTCCACCAATATAAAATAGTCTTTGTTTGTCTCTCACCTCCACATCACCGACTACGTAGCCTAAGACTAGCTATTACCATTGGGGGCGCCCTTACAACACATTGCTGGCATATGTTTTTTTTTTGTATCAGGTATTCAGGTAGCTATAGCTACTCTTGGGGACCTCCTATATATACTCCAACAGTTAAGTAAGGGGAGCAATGGCTGATATCTGAGTCTACTCCCTCCGTCCCCATGCTGACCGACGTTTTTGACTTTTGAACTTAATGTTTGACCATCCGTCTTATTCAAAATATTTATGCAAATCAGAAAAATAAATTAATCAATATTCAAGTATCTTTATTGATAAAATAAGTCGTAACAAAATAAATTATATTTATACAAAAAATTTGAATAAGACGTAAGCATCGAATAAGATGGCAAGACGGAATCCGGGTGACAAACTCAGTGGGATGGAGGGAGTATGCTGAATTGTTGAAATAGAGCAAAGGCTGCAACTACGCCAGTACAATGACATGTTTCACCTTTATTAAGCCATCTCCTTGAAAAATCAATGGTTGTGTCCTTTGATCCGAACCATTCATACTCCAATGCAATGCCTCCTAATGTACACAACTACCGCAGTTGAGCCTCCCACGCAAATATCTGTTGTGATATACTGATATGTGGGATGAGGATAGGTTCATGTGCATATCCAAGTGGGCGTCGGGCACGCTTGACAAACCGCTCAACCCGGTGTTGTTCGTCCGTGCCGCTCCCCTCCTCCTCGGAATCCGGCGGTGGCGCTCCTAGATCCGCGCCCCTAGGCGGCGGGCCGTCTGCGGTGGACGTCATGGCGGCTGTATGGACAGTGCCACCCCAGGAGCTCGCATGGCCGGCCGCCAGGACCGCGGGGGATCTCGTGCGCCGTTCCGTGGACACCTCCCCAACACTATCCCAAAAAGGTCGAGGAGGAGTGGATGGAGTCGTAGATCCAGTGGCAACTACCTGTCTTCGCCGCCAAAACGATGGCAGCTGTTCCTCACGTATTCTAACAATGAGCAACGACTTCTCTTTCGCGGGGGAGATGCTTTTCCATTGGCGACAATATTTGGCGCCACGATGCAGCTTTCGGCAACCCGGAACGCATAGAGACGGCGGATCGAACTCAGTTCGGGGTCTTCCTCCCAAACGCCACCGATACATCAAGGTGGAGGGGCAATGGTGAGGGCACACTATTTCAAGCATGGGCCGATTTGCCAGCTGCAGTGGGGGTTGTCTACATCCAATGAATTTCTTTCAAGTTCATTTTGGTGCACGTTGTTCAAGGCGTGGTGGCAGATTCGAAGACCGCCATGAAGCGGCAAATATATCTTTTAGCAATCGCCTTGAGTAGTAAACTCAATTCGTTTTTGGATGTAGTAGATCTTTAGTACATATACCTGACTAGCTAGCAGGAGCTGCGTTGCACCCTAGTTGCCTGGGTTTGAGCCCCACGGGACGTGTTTCACCGGGCAGGACAGGAAAAAAAATCTCCTCGCCTGCCCCGCAACAAAGAACTGTGAACTGGTATAAGGCCAACACAGTCTCATGGAAGTTGTGGTGCCGCTCTGTATGGGTGGGGCATCTCACGGGAGAGGTGGGGCAGGGCTCGAGGGTTTTGTCAGCCTACGTGAGAAGATCTTCTTCTTAGCATAATGCCCGGGGATGCCATAAATATTATTGTATTTTTCTATAAGTTTGGAATAATATAATGCTATGGCCCTTGATAGCTTTTATTTTTTTAATTAATTAAGGACCACTGCATCGTCAAATCCTTCTCTGACAATGAGCAAGTGTGCTATTCTTTACTTTATCTCTTTTTTTGTGCACTTAACTACAACAGTATTCTTCTAATTTGGTCTGGTTCATTCCTCCCCGCTGATTAAATTGTGTTTGCCACCTACTCTCTGTCCTAATTATAGTTATTTTAAAAAATTTGGAGAATCAAAGCATATCAACTTTTGACCAAATTTATATACTAAAATAATATCATTTATGATGGCAACTAAGTTATGTTAGATTCTTTTGTTAATTATATTTTCATTGTATACCTATTTGATGTCAACAAATTTTTGTAATTTTTTTCTATATTTTTTTTGTCAATTTTGAGATGCTTTGAATTTTCAAAATACTTATAGTAACTTATTATTTGGAATGGAGGGAATAGTTTCTTACCTAAAAAAACTCAACATGCCGGGTAATATAGCTCCCGATATATTGTATTAAGAAGATCTTTCCACACCGATCAGAAAGTCACGAAATCCAGGTCTCATCCATACATAGTGGTACTGTAGCCTATATGAGAACAACCATGATCGGGATCAGACCATAAACTGGTGCTTTGATCTGATAGACGATGGACTAAAATGAGAATTTGGTACCTGCTGAGTAATCGGTAAAGTTAAATCTGCTCCTAGGAGCACATGCTCCATGCTCGGACCATTGGATGCGCATTGCGATCCGCCGACACTTCTCAATGCGTATTGCTCGAGTAATTGTGCGAAAGACGAATCACAATGCGTATCTAGTGGTCCCGAGCTTAAGAGTATATATGCTCTACTCAAACTAAACTAACCAATCAGCAGGAGGCACTTTCGCATTCCCACACCGAAGTCATTAATTTCGCCACGTTGTCATTTATTTTGACAATTCAGTGGTCACATTCTCAGATATTTAGTCACCTATTAGTCTTTGAACCTGAAGAAACTCCAACTGGTGCAGATTGCAGAACCGTCCTTGAATGTTCCTCCTTCAATCCTAGTTTTGTCGATTCCGGCTAGATTGGGCCGGAATTGACACGTGATTGGGAGATTTGGGGGAGAGGAGGAAGATGGGGGCGACGATGGTGGTGGCGGCGTGGGCGGCGGCAGCCGCGGGCGGGCGTGGATGCGCGGGCGGCGGAGGCGGGCGCGCATGCGGCGCTGGCGGGGGCGGGCGGCGGCGGCTTGAGAGACTGAAAGTGGAGATATATTTTTATTTCTTGCTTGTTCCTAGAGATTACATGCCTCTTGCTTATATAGCCCGGCTAGTGGGACTTGTAATCTAAGCAATCTCTATAAGGTTTCCTTATACGATTGGAATACCTTTTACAAGCAATTTCCTATTTTATTTATTTCCTAATAAGGGTCTCCCTTATAGATGAGATAGCCCCTTGCACACAAAAATTACCTAAGATAATCCTAACTTGAAGGCGAAGGCGGACTCGGAGTCGCACGAAGAGGGAAAGTGGCGGCGGCGGGGACCGGCTTCCCCTATATTGCGCGCGCCGCCCGCCCGGGCCGGGCGTCGCCGTCGCATTTTGGCCCAACTAGCCACTCTCGGGCTGGCCCAATTCTGGATCATGACAGACTTGGTATTCTTGAGATAAATCTACAAGCACCATATGTATTAGAGCCCGAATCACTTGATGAACCTGTAGAGTAGCTAGAGTAGCGAGCCGCAGGCGCAGCCATGGTCGAGACCTTACCCGGTGATGACATGACCGAACATGTCGTGTTTGCGGATGGCAGAGTCTAAGCAACGAACAAGAGCAACCTGCGGCACTTGGGGTGAAACAGGCTAATCGTTATACCTAAAACGGCGCGAAGCACGGCGGCGAGCGCATGGTCCGCCGCGAGGGACAACGAGCGAGAGCGGCGACAGACGGCGACGCGAGCTGTGGAGAGCATGGTTTTTTTTTTTTTTTGGCCGTATGAATGACGTTGGGCCAGACCGTAGAGGCTATCTGTTCAGGAGCACGAAAGTGACACATCCCCGTGTGAAGAGGATGGTGGACTACAGATGAACCGGGATCAACAGGGCTTGAACAGAACTGATAGGTGCTTCTGCATCATCCCATCCCTCCCAATCCTATCGTGTGACACTGTCCGCACTGCTAGTGCTAGATAGTAATAAGTGCAAGATTCTTGTGGTATGGCAAGAGAAATCATGAATCGACTCATATGGATATAGTTGCAATGTATGGTAGTAGAATGATACAATGCTCGCAACGTGGAACTCAGGAAAGCACTAGGGTTGTTTGTTTTTATAAGACTTGAGAAGCAGGGCAATATATAATGCACATATTTTGACAAGGTTCCACCACATATTCGAGGCTTCAGGCCAATTGATTTATGTCTCATCAGCTCCATAAAAATGTGTCCAAGGACTGTCGACTGACCTGAACTCAGTTCATTCATTCAGCGCTTCGTCGAGAAGTTTCCGGACGGAAGACATAAGAATGCAATTCAAAGATGCAACCTGACAATCACTCGGACTTGGTTGTTTCTTGGTAAACCGTAGAACAACCAGAAGGGTTCCAACAGACCATTTTTTATGAACACAGATAATTAGGTTGATTTGAAATTAGGTTTTCCTACAAGGAGCTAGCTATCCTGCAAATTTAATTCATATATGCAACGATTTGTCTCCATGTTGGCCACTTCACCGGGTACGTCATTTTGTAAAGTTTGTCATTTCTAAGAAAATTACTCTGGTCATTAATGACTCTTAAATTAATTTCATTAGATACACTATGAAATATATTTTCATAATTTGTTTGTTTGGTGTCATAAATATTGTTATATTTTTCTATAAATTTGGTGTAATATTATTGTACTCCCTTTACTTGTTAGGAGGTAATACCTCAAATAAATTAAAACGTTGATTATTTCTTTTTTAATTAATTAACTAACTAGGAAAAGAAGCAATACATCGTCAATTCCTTACCTAAGTTCTTTGACGACGATCGAATAGGTGTGTCACTCTTTACTTTATCTCTTTCCGTGCACTTAGATTGCATCGATATTGTTCTAATTTGGCCTACTTCGCCCCCCTGCGATTAGACTGTGTTTGCCAACTAGCATCTTACCTAAAAACGCAACCTGCAGGAGGGTAAGGTAGCTCTCACCATTGCATTGAGAAAATAATCTTCTCACACAGGTCAACAAAACCCCCTGAACCATACACAGCGATACTGGTGCTTTGCCGTATGACAAATATACTTGAACTTAGGATTTTCCTTTTTTATGTTTCGTGAAACTCTCTGTAAGAACTCTGTATGTTTGTTAATTTTTCAATAAAATTCCAGTACGAGCGTTGCCCCTCTGGTTTCATAAAAAAGAGGGTGCTAAGCCAGCTAAACAACTCACTAAAGTGCACCTAGTTTGTTACCTCTGTCTTTTTAAGTGCCTTTTGCCTACTCAATGTATTACTTCTTGATGAGCAATCTAAATGTATTTTACAAATCTGTACATCATTTAATTGATTCCTACATTGAGTCATTTTGCCACATTCAGCCATTTATTTTGACACTTTAGTGATCACATTCTCAAATGGGCTTTGCTCAGGGTACAAACTTTACCTCCTAGGAGGTAATATTTCAAATCAATCTGAGTCCTTGATTATTTCACATTTTAGAAATTAAATAATAGATATAAAAATTAAGAAAACCAAAATAAGATATCAGCTCCTAGGATGACGGGAGCAAATCCAGGGAAAATCCATGCAGCGCGCGCGATTCTTTCCTTCTATTGACTCGCAGCGATTCTTTCCTTGTACATGCGCGGGGATGATGGCATGCGCGCGGGTGGAGCAGGCAGGCCGGAGTCTGGGCGATTCTTTCCTTCTACATGCACGCAGCAGTAGCGTGGGATCCCCGCGATGGTGATTTTGTTTTGAAATTGAATTAAATTCAAATAAGTGGCCTATTGCAATGGTGATTTTGTTTTGAAATTGAATTAAATTAAAATAAGTGGCGCTATCCGAATTTGATTTTACACAAATTTGATGACTTTTTTTCTAAAAAAACTAAAACAATGTTCTGTCAATTTATTGTATTATTACAGTTATTATTTTATTTATAATTTCATGTAAATGTTATTCATGTTTTGCATTTTTTTTTTTTTGAATTTCTTAAAAATGGCAACTTTAAACGTCATTTTGGAGAACTAAATTATTTGAACTCAAAATTCGAAAACATACATAGACACTCATCCAGTCCCGGTCCATGTCGATCACCTGTGCCTCGCCGCGCCAACCGTTCATCCCGTACATACATACACACATGCTAGCCACTCAGGCTCACCACACACACATGACACGTATACACACGTCACCACACACAACACGTACACGGCAAGGCACACCACACACATGTGTATGTATGTACGGTATGTACGTGCAAACGCACGACACATGCATCAATGAAATATATCAAGTATAATAAAATTACTAAATAAGAATATTTACCATATCAGCTAGATCACACATGCATCAATCAAATCTAGAAAAAATTTTTTTATACCTATACGTTCCTTATTTATCCTATTTTATATAATATTAATTAAATAAATATACATTTAAACTATTACCTCTTAGGAGGTAATAGTTCATCATGACCGTCCGATCGAAATAAATAGACGGTCCACAGATCGTTTGAGGGTACCGTAGCAAAAAAAGCCTTCTCAAATATTTAGTCACAATATCATTTTACAGTCTCATAGATTTATTTACTCATAACTTCATTTCACAATCCCCCATTTTGTCTCATCTCTGAACCTAAAGAATGTACACGTCTTTAATCTGAACCTGAAGAAGCACCAATGAGTTAACTGAAGAAACTGTGGACCATCTTTTTCTTAACTGCCAGTTTGCCAGAATGTGCTGGAACCTCATTGCCATTGATCTGCCGCTTAATTGCAAGTTCCCAGACATTGTTTCTCTTCTTAAGTCTCAGCTTAACTGTCAGTTTTTTATGGAAGCTATTGTTCTAGTCTGCTGGACTATTTGGACGGCACGAAATGACAGAGTATTCAAAGGCCTTAACCGGAATGAGGAAGCCTGCAAGAACTTATTGTTGAAGGAGCTTGATTTATTGAAATTCAGAATTAAACCCAGCTTAGAACCCCGGCTATCTTCATGGATTCAAAGATTCAGATAGACTTTCTTGTATCTTTTATTTTCTTTGTTTCCTTTCATGTTTCTTAGGCTGGTTTGTTTTTTTCGGTTACTTCTTTTCACTGTATCTGTACTCTGAAAGTTTATAATTTAAATAAATTACTGTAGGGGCTCCGGGCCCTCCAGACTTTTCAAAAAAAAAAGACACGGAGCACGGCGACGAGCAAAGGATGGTCTGCCACGAGGGGCAACGATCCTCAGGAGCACGATACACACAATGAGAATCCCAGTGTGAAGAGTATGGTGGACTCCATATGATCCATGATCGACAAGCCTTCGACTGACATCTGCTGCTGCATTATCCCATGCCTCCCAATCCTATCGTGTGACACTAACAGTGACTATCCTCACTGCTTGTGCTAGATGGTAAGTGCAAGATTCTTGTGGCATGGCAAGAGAAAGCAGGAATCAACTCACACGGATATATAATTGCAAGAAATGGTAGTAGTATGCATCACACACACTATCGACGACGAGGAACTCAGTAAAGCATTAGGGATCCCTAGTCTGTTCTTATATAAGACAGAAGAAGCAGGGCAATATAATGGACTTGTGTTTTTACAAGGTTCCATCACCATGCGCGGGCCAGTTGATTTACGTCTATGTCTGGGCAGCTTCAGCTGGAACCACGTGCCCAAGGACTCTCGACTGGCCTGAACACTGCAGCTCATTCATTCAGCGCTTCGTCCAGAAGTTTCCGGCCAGAGGACATTTGTGAAGAATGCAATTAATTCAAACATGCAAGGGGTTCCTGCAGCTGCACATACCCTATTTTATGAGCAGAGATGCCTAATTACCTAAGCACATATCCTGAGAAGATCTCCAATCAAGTGAGTTTACATTTGAGACATCGCAAACTTAACTGCCTCTCTTTCAAGGTTTACGGAGGCAGCTTTCTACGTTTCTGAAAAGGCACCTCTGAAACTTTTGCAACAACCATGTATGCAAAGGAAGGGGATTTCACCTGTTTTCCTAAAAGAACATACTTAGGAAGCGACCATTGGACTGGTATCTTCATTGAGCCATATTATCGCAGTGCAATTGAGTTCATCACAAGGTGGAATGCAAGATTTCACAGAAATTGGTTCAAATCAAAATTTAGGAATAGATAAATTTCCCATGTTCCAAACTATACGAATTTACGAGTTTTCCTTTCAGTCTGGTCCAATAAATGTGGTCATCACAACACCTTAACTCATTGGTGATAACATTGCTACTGCATCTGAATCTGAATCTGGACACATATGTGCTACTATCTAGGTAAAGATGAAAACGGACGGGATAAATCCTGTTCCGTCCGCAACCGTATTCCGTTTTTTCCGACCATTTTCGTTTTCGAAATACGGAAACGGACCAAAACGGGACAGAGTTCACGGGACCGGGACCGAAAAACGGATGAGAATTTTTCCGTCCATATTTACGAATACCATATTCTACCGGGATAATCTCGTATTCATCCCGTTTTGTTCCTAACCGGGATAAGCCCATGGGCCTTATCAGCTGGCGGCCCTCACCTAATCCCGCGTCGTAGTTTTTGGCTCCGCTTGTGGCAGCATGTGTGCATGCAGATGCAATGTAGCAACATCAAGAAGTAGACTGAGGACCAGTGTGTTTTTCCTGATGCCTCGTATTTTTACCTAGAAATATGCCTAGATGCTTCATCAAATCCTTCCCTTTTTTTTTCATTTGAGGGAGTGACACTTACAACACATTGGTATATGTAATATTTTTGTATCAGGTAGCTATGTTGGGGGATCTCTCATATATGCTCCTCCAACATTTAAGTAGGGAAGCAATGGCTGATATATGAGCGAAGTTGAATTGCTGAAATAGAGCAAAGAAAGCTCTCGGCATTGTATTAAGAGGAAACCTTCTCACACAGGCTGAACCATACACATTGTTACTGTAGCACATGTGAGAACGACCACGATCGGGACCGCATCTTAGACCTGTGCTTTAGCGTGGGATAAACAAGGGGATCCTTTTAACCCCAACCTGAAAATTCGAACTTAGGGCTACTCAAGCCACATAATCGATCAACCTAGCTCGAGTCCCTTTGACACCTAGTTTCTTACCTCAATCTCTTTTAAGTGCATTTTGCCTATGCTCAGTGCCTTTCCCCACCTGAATGTTCAATGCTATATCAAATTTGTGACTCAAATTGACATCACTCACTGATGAGCAATCTGAATGTATTTTACAATCCTGTATGAATGCCTTTTGCCACCTAAAAAATAGACAAATAGTTATGATCATCATAAAAATCATTCTGTACTCATTTTGCTGATTCCCACGTTGAGTCATTTTTCCACATTCAGTCGTTTATTTTGACAATTCATTGATCACATTTCGACAATTCACTTCACAATCTCTATTTGTCTCATCTCTGCATCTAAAGAAGTACACGTCTAAGCAACAGATCACAGCAACACGCTGCAAGTTGCAGGCGTAGTGGGCTAATCGTGATACCTAGCAGTGTGAAGGACGGCGGCGAGCAAAGCTTGGTCCACCACGAGATGCGACGAGGGCGGCACACAGAAGGTGGCGCGCAGGTTTTCTCGAGTGAACCCGCGGCCGCGAGCTTTGGAGAGCATGGGATTGTTCTTTTTTGGCTGTATGTTTTCCCGGATTATTGGGAGGCCGTTTGAGCATCGACTCCCAACGAAGCACGAACGCTGTCCTGCTGCATCTTTCCATGCCTCCCAATCCTATCGTGTGCTACTATCCAAACTGCTAGTGCTTGATGGTAGGTGCAAGATTCTTGTGACATGGCAAGATAGATCAGGAATGAACTCACATGGATTGTTGCATGTTTGGTGGAAGTATGACACACCCCGGTCTGTTTTTATAAGAGCTGAGAAGTAGGGCAATATAAATAACACACTTGTTTTGACAAGGTTCCACCACCATTCGGGCCAATTGATTTATGTCTGATCAGCTCCAGCTGCAACATGTGGCCCAAAGGACTCTTGACTGACCTGAACTCTGCAGTTCATTCATTCAGCGTTTCACTGAGAAGTTTCCTGCCCAAAGACATTTGTGAAGAAAACATTTTACAACCTGACAATCACGAAGGCTATAAGGGCACCTCCAGTGTATATCGAACCATACCAGACAACAACCTGGCAACCTGTGGGCCTTCTCAAATTGATTTTGGGCACAGTTCGATGCACCCAGTGCGAGCATCGATCGCTGAGGACTAGTGGAACCAAAACAGAATAGAATAGGGCAAAGTTTACACTGTTCTCTCTATGTATTCGTGCGCAAGGACAGAATTAGTACTTTTGCAGCTATTTTTTACTCTCTCGGTGCGAACCGTGTTGAAGAGTCGCTTTGAAAAATCGAACTGCTTGGTTCGGTGCCTGTAGTGTAGAATTGAACCATACTTCTTTTTCTCTCTCCCCACGGTTCGGTTGTGCAGCACACTGGAGGTGCTCTAAGAACAACTAGAAGGGGTTTCTACAGGAGGAACAGAGATAATTAGGTTGATTTGAAATTCGGTTTGTCTAGAAGGAGCTAGCTATCCTGCAGATTTAATTCCTACAAAGACTTGTCTCCATTTTTAGAATTGTAGATAGACTACTTCACTTGGTACGCCATTTTGTGAAATTTATCATTTAAAAAAATCTGATCACAAAAAAAAAAAAAAAAAAAAAGGATATTTAAGACAAAATTTGGTGAAGATATAAAATTTGTTATAGGACACTAAATGTGATGTGGCGTTGCTAGCAGACATCGAAAAAGTTCATTCATTTAGCGTTTCACTGAGAAGTTTCCGGCCGGAAGACATTTGTGAAGAAAACATTTTGCAACCTGACAATCACGAAGGCTATAAGAACAACTAGAAGGGGTTTCTACAGGAGGAACAGAGATAATTAGGTTGATTTGAAATCCGGTTTGTCTAGAAGGAGCTAGGATTTTTTTAAAAATTTTGCCTTTTTTTAAAACAAATTTCAAATCTGTCCCCTAGTTTGAAACAATTTACACCGGGTATCCCTTTTGGTCGCGCCACTGCAGGTGGCGTGATTTTTTACACATGTCGCGCCACCGCATGTGGCGCGATGGTGCATCCACGGTGGCGGGTGGCGTTGACCACGTCGCGCCCGGTGCATGCGCGCGACGGGCCGTGCATGCATGCAGTCTTGTGGTAATTGTTTGTTTGTGCCATGGCCGTGTGTAGTCTTGTGGTAATTGTTTGTTTGTGCCATGGCCGTGTGTAGTGCATGCCCCTGCTATATTTAGATCCAGAATTTGGGAAAAAATGACACATCGGACACTATAGCATTTTTTGTTTGTTTGTTGTAATTGTTGTCCCACAATAACCTAACTAGACTCAAAAGATTCGTCTCGTCGTGTACATCAAAACTATATAATTTGTTTTTTTATTTAACTATATTTAGTGCTCCATGTATGAGATAAAGATTTAATGTGATAGGTCAATAGTGAATTTTGGAGAGAAAATTTTGGAATCTAAACACATGGACACTCTTTTGGTCTCTGCACCATGCATGCTTATCTCGATGCCAGAGAAAGAACACTATTTATAGCAGTGCAACATGGACACTACTGGGTCTCTGCACCATACATGCTTGTCTCGATGCCAGAGAAAGAACACTATTTATAGCAGTGCAACTTGCGGCCACCAAGTGAATCCCACCCATGATATGGGTTACTCCACTGTCACGCGGGGACAGAGGCCAATGGGACCAGTTGTCTGTGAAGAATAAGGCAAGTGTGTTGTCTGTGAAGAGCAATGCTAGTGTTATGTGCGCGTAGACGCGGGGTAGTGGGGACCGGAGGGCTGCATGGGTGACAATTTTAGCAGTAGATAGCAGAGTGCTAGTGGACAGGAGGCAAGCTAGAACAAAAATTCTCTCTCCAAAATTCACTATTGACCTATCACATTAAATCTTTATCTCATACATGGAGCACTAAATATAGTTAAATAAAAAAACAAATTATATAGTTTTGATACACGACGAGACGAATCTTTTGAGCCTAGTTAGGTTATTATAGGACAACAATTACCACAAACAAACAAAAAGTGTTATAGTATCCGATGTGTCATTTTTTCCCAAATTCTATGGATCTAAATATAGCAGGGGCATGCACTACACACGGCCATGGCACAAACAAACCATTACCACAAGACGGCCTGCACGGCCCGTCGCGCCGCATGCACTGGCGCGACGTGGTCAACGCCATCCCGCCACCGTGGATGCACCGTCGCGCCACCTGCGGTGGCGCGACATGTGTAAAAATCACGCCACCACAGCTGGCGCGACCAAAAGGGATACCTGGTGTAAATTGTTTCAAACTAGGGACAGATTTGAAATTTGTTTTAAAAAAGGGTAAAATTTTTTAAAAAATCCGAGGACCTAGCTATCCTGCAGATTTAATTCCTACAAAGACTTGTCTCCATCTTTAGAATTGTAGATAGACTACTTCACTTGGTACGCCATTTCGTGAAGTTTATCATTTAAAAAGATACTCTGATCACAAAAAAAATGTACTATTTAAGACAAAATTTGGTGAAGATATAAAATTTGTTATAGGACACTAAAAGTGATGTGGCGTTGCTAGCAGACATCGAAAAAAAAAGTTTAGTTAGCTATTGGACATTCAGATTCATGATACGTTTGTTGAAAGAAACAAATCAATTTGTTTCAGTCTCCTCTTGCGCCGGTGAATAAGCGTAGTCTGGTGGTTGGTCAGGTCCCTCTTGCGCTGGAGTTTAAGCGCATTCTTGTGTTCTGTCTTGTCCCCTCCCTCTTGCTTCTTAATTCTAAACTCTTGTCTTTTCGTTTTTAGAGTTTTCTCTTGTGTTTTCGTTCAAGGAATGGAAATGTGGATATCCTCCAATCTAAAAAAAAAAAAAGATACAACATCAATTAAATAAATATTTTCTGACTGAGTAGGAGATAGAATGGTGATGAAATATCAAATTTTGCCTCTGGCCCTTTCTTCTTCCTCACGTCCCCTTCTTCACTCGCTTTTCCTGCCTCTGCTAGCTATCCGGCAAATTTGATTTATACAACGATTTGTCTCCATTTCAAGCATTAGATAGACCACTTCACTTGGTACGCCATTTTGTGAAGTTTATCAGTTATAAAAAAAGATTACTCTGGTCACAAAAACATACTATTTAGGAGAAATTTGGTACGGGATACTAAAAGTGATATCAATACCAGCGGACATCAAGGAAAAAACCCCACTACCAGCGGACATCGGGGAAAAAAAATTAATTGGCCATTGAATATTTTGGTTTATGATAAATTTGTTGAAAGATAGATTTAGTCATTTACTTTGTGGGGTTCACACCTGACCTCCTACACTCGCATCGAAGATAGGAGGGAGGAGGGTGAGGGTTTACCACACCTAACCGGGTTTACGGATTGAAATTGTAACGAGGGTGAGGGGTGGAACTGAAATAAGGAATAAATGCATAATACATTCTCATTAAGGCCAGCGTTCTCATGTTGAGATGAAGCGAGGCTCTAACCCTTTCGTTCCTACGGCCAGGGTTGTGCCTGACCACAATTCTAGATCCTATAAACACAGTCGTCCCTGGAGAGGTTCCTCACCCCCCCCCCCCCCCCACACACACACACACAACATTTATTTGTTCCCATATTGAGTCGTTTTGCCACATTTAGTCATTAATTTTGACAATTCAGTGATCACATTGTCAAATACTTAGTCACAATATCCGACTTGTTGTCTCATCTGTAAAGCTAAAGAAGTACATCTTTTTAAAACCTAACGAAGCAATTCGGCAGACTGTAGAACCGTCCTTGAATGTTTCACCAATTGAGCGGACTGTAGAACCGTCCTTGAGCGTTGTGCTGTTGCATTTTCCGATGCCTCCCAATTCTATCGTGTGACACTATTCACAGTGCTAGTGCTAGATTGCAGGTGCAGGAGCAGGATTCTTGTAGCATGGCAAGAGAAATCAGGAATCAACTCACGAGCTGAGTTGCATGTATATGGTGGTGGTAGGCAACGAGGAACTCAGCAAAGCATTACTAGTCTGTTTTTATAAGCCTTGAGTAGTAGGGAAATATAGTGCACTTGTTTTGACAAGGTTCCACCACCATTCGGACCAGTTGATTTATGTCTGATCAGCTCCGATCTAGAAACACGTGGCCAAGGACTCTTGACTGACTGCAGTTCACTCATTCAGCGCTTCGTCCCGAAGTTTCCGGCAGGAAGACATCTGTGATGAATGCCATTTAACATGCAGTCTGACAATCATGAAGGTCTTGATTCGCTTGTAATTTTGTAAACCGTAGAACAACCAGAAAGGGGTCCTGTAGCTGAAAATACCTTTTTTAATGAACAGAGATAATTTGATTGATTTGACATTCGGTTTTCCTAGAAGTAGCTTGCTATCCTGCAACTTTAATTCATGCATACAATGATTTGTCTCCATATTTAGCATTAGACAGACCACTTCACTTGGTATGCCATTTTGTGAAGTTTATCATTTATAAAAAATGATTACTCCAGTCACACAAAAAACATATTATTTAGGATAGTGCAATTGAGTTCAACACAAGGTGGAACGCAAAAAATTCAGCTACAACTCTGCGTGCATAAAATTATTACAGCAGACAGTCATTGCCTTGTCACTTTCCTAATTCCATTTTCCTCTTTCACAAACATAAGACTCACTACGGGAGCTCGGGTCTGTGCTCGAAAAATCCTTTTTACACTCGGCAAAGGTTTTGACCTCTCGTCGAATTTTCTCACGGCAAAGGGTCTCTGTCAAGTGTCTTTTTTTCGGCACTCGGTAAATTGCCAAATGCCAAAAAAAAAAAAATGCTTGACAAAGATCACTCAGCAAAATAAAAATGCAAAACAAAAAAACTCGAAAATAATAGCAAAAAATTGGTGTGTGTGTGTTCTCAGCCATAATTGTTTATTTGAGACCCTAAAGGAATTCAAATCAAAAAGTTGTCAACTACAAAGTTTTATAATTTTTTGAAATCTGTAATTTTGATTTAAGAAAAATTATGATCCGATGTCGTTTGTAAAATTTGAATTTCAAACTTGAGAGGTTCAAACGTAATTTTGCATGACAAAATGAATACAAATAAAAAGTGATTGAACTACAAAGATTCATAACATTTTGAGATTCAAATTTCGAATTTCAAATTTGAAAGATGCATATGTAGTTTTGCATAATAAGATGAATTCAAATAAAAAAAAGTTTTCTACTACAAAGATTCATATCTTTTTGAGATCTGCAAAGTTTACTTTGGTCATTTATTCATTTGACAAAGTGTTGGTAAAATTGTTCGTAAAACTTATTAATTTCTCTTCTAGTTGTAGGAAATTATGAGAGAATATGAGAGAGATGTAGGTTTTGTGAACAACCTTACTAACGCTTTGTCAAATGAAAAAATAACCAAAATAAATTTTATATATCTTGAGAAGTTATGAAACTTTGTAATTGAAAACATTTTTTTATATAAACTTGTTTAGGGCCTCGAAACTGATTTGAAAAACTGCTTTGTCGAGCGCCAAAAAGATACTCGCAAAAAAGGTATTTCGGCAAGGCAAAGAGAGTATTTGCCGAAATATCTTTTTTGCCAAGTATATTTTATTTAGCTCACGGCGAAGAGGGGTCTTTGTTGAGTGCCCGATAAAAAGCACTCGGCAAAGCATTAGACACTCGGCAGAGAGCCGGATTCCGGTAGTGAGTACCGCGACCGGATCCCGGATAGGCATCCTCTAAATGCACATAGCGTGAAAAAGTCCGCAGCCAGGTCCCGCATGTCCTCCGGTGAAGTTCGACCGCACCCAACCGACATATTTGCCGGAGGTACGGAGCTTCCGGTATGCGCCATGCGGGGGCCGGCCCATCGCCGCCCTTCGACCCCGCCGTCTTCGTCCTCATCCTCCGCCAACGCCGTCCGGGCGTAGCACCTCCTCCGGCAGCCGTGCGGCGGCACGGCGGCGCCACCGGCCACGGCTGGCCACGCCTCGCCTGCCGATGAAGGTGCTGCACCCGCGGTCACACACCTCGTCCACCGGATCTGGGAGAGGGAGAAGAGGCGTCGGCGCTTGAGCAGCGGCTCACCGCTAGGGAAACAAATAAGACGGCGGAGAGAGACTTGAGGTTTTTTTTAGATAATGGATATCAAATTCGCCTCTACATCCGTAGATGTACACAGCCAAAAGTTACAAAAAGAGAGAAAAAACAAAAGAGAGAAAAGCCATAGTCTTATACATCGACCAGGACAATACAGCGAAACGATATAAATGCTTCGACCCTCTATTTGATCAACAAGAGGGCGTCCTTGGCTTGCTCTTCACGCCGCAGCTGAGTCTCGAATGTCGTACTGCAGGGGCTCAGGAAGGCTTTCGCAAGGAACGAAATTACAGCGACGCCTCCAAGGGGGAATATGACGCCGAATTCGTCATCGCCGTCGGCCCAGAGCCAGCCAGGCAGGGTTTTCACCCGTAATGCAAGTTCCTGCAAAAGCACATCCAAGCCAAACCTGCAGACGACGATATGCCGGAGATGATCGACAGAGTCTTCATCACCGCAGCGAGGCAACCTTTGATGTGGACGGCAGTGAACCGAGCATGGCGTCCATTGATGTGGACGCCGAAGCCGCCTTGCGGCTGCCCGGGAGCAAAGTGGCGGGGCGCCGGGGGTCTAAATGTGACCCCCGTGACGCCACCATTCGCTGCTACAATAGGGCCCTCTCGCCAACGCGTTAGGGTGGGCGCCGACGACCGGTGAAGGGGGCAGCCTGCCTCGAGTCCAGATCCGGGGTTAGCCACCCGCCGAGTCACTCCCCGTCCATTGCGGGAGAGGGCCGGCCGGCCGAGTCGTGCCCGCCACGCACGGCGGCCTCGCGAGGTGGAAATATGCGGCGAGCCCGCCGTACCGCCACCGCCGCCTAGCGTCGCCGCCCCGGGCGGATCCGGGGGGGCGCGGATTCGCGCTCCCGGCCCCCAGCCTAGCACGCCGCCACCGCCGGCGGACGGCCTAGATGCGACGGTCGTCACCAGGCCGATGGTCGGCGGGAGCTGAGGCTCCTCGCACCGCGGCGCCCGCCCACCGCCGGATCAAGGCCGGAAATCGCCGGATCCGGTGGCGGAGGGCATGGATCCACACACCCAAGCCCGCTGCTTGTCACCGGCCATCGTCATCTTCAGCGCCCGACTTTTGTTCACACGGGAGGGGATGGAGGAGAGGGGGGGAGTGTGCTATGGGGCAAGGCCGCCACCACCGAGGGGCGGCGACGGCGGCCGAGGTGGTGGCCGGCGAGGGCTCTTGGCGGCGCGGTTGGTCGCTTCCCCCGAGTCGCCCCTCGGGAGGGGCGCCCAGAGATATGGGCTGATCTAGGCGACTCGAGGTGGGCGGCAAACCATCGACTAAGCCCTATCCTCGCCTTCACTGCGGCGTCAAGATCCAGGTGTGGCCTCACGGGTGCGAGAGGTTCAGGAGCTGCTGTGGCCTCCTTGCCGACGAATAGCAGCGTCCACCATGGCTCGCCGAAATTCAGTCGCCCGTCGGGACCTAGAGGATATGAGAGAGATGTAGGTTTCATTGCTGCTGTCTACTCCATTATTTCCTATAAGCTGGATCTGTCAGAGTTCAAAGGTTTTATATACTTTGTAATGAACTTATTAATTTGATTTATATCAATGAGGCTCACATGAGGCTTGTTAATCGAGATGTGAAATACCGCTTTGTGATCGACATCGAGAACTCTTTCAAGTAGCATGCTAGTTTACATGCTCTCAGACTTTCTGTTAATATACTAGAGCAAACACAAATGTGAAAATTATTTCAAAAAAACTTGATGTAATGCTGCAGCGCATTTACAATGCTAGTTCATACCCCGTGCCATGGGCGTCAAATAGCAAGTGTAAACATCCATAATTGGACAGCAAGGGGAAATAAGTATACCGAAGGTATATATCATGGTTGCGTTGGAAATACTCCTGCTGATTACATCTTAATGGACGTTGGAAGCGAGAACCCTCACGACAGCTTCCTGCTGAATACATCTTAATGGACGTTTGCTGATTCAGCAGTTCACGCTAGCTCACCCCTCACCTCATCAAAAGGACACCATGGTTGCGGGGCCTACTTTGTGGACCTCGAGCTCTAAGTGAGGATGAATCGGAGAATGGCCACGGTGAAATCTGGCTCATCGAGAATTCGTGTACTTCAGTCTCCTGATACCTCCCAATCTCACTATTCTCTTCATTGTGCAATGCCCAACACCCAGGTCTCGTACTCTCGTTGGTGTTGCTAGTGAACAACCTCGCTCCTCAGATGGGATTTTATAGACATGAACTTCGATTTTGTGCCTACCCCTATATAAATGTTTACCTTAGCATTTTGTTGAAGCTTGTGAGGTACCTTGGTGTTTTTCAAGAGCTATACTTAAATATCTCGTGCAAAGGCTGCAACGGCAATGCAACCATGTGGATGCAATTGCAGCAGAGCCGTGTAAATAAATTTGGATAGTGAATCTGCTCCATGTCTGCTCAGACTGAAATGTGCTATCTAATCTAATAAATAAGGCATCGTTTGCTTTGTTGCTTTAATTAATGTATACTTTTACTAGCGTAAATGAAACTCAACATGAGCGTAAGCTGCAGTTTTTATTGCAGCACCCGCTGCAGCTACTTTCAAGAGACACGGATTGATCGGTGCCCTGTATGCCCAGGCTTGATTTAGGTGCTGGGTCCGCCACTGTTTTCGTTGTGTAACTTCCATAGTTCCCATGCTGCGATCACCGCTGCCTCAGTGAAGAAAGGTAACTGGTTTACCTCACGTCCTCTAATCAACTGCCCGGCAGCTGTAGCGATTCGTCCCAGCTACACTGAATGGATGGCCAACAAGCTTGTGCGAAGGGGCAAGTGAAGAGAAGAGGATCGATGGTCACCGTTGTGGCATTATTGCACATGACGCAATCTACATCATCTTGGATGTTCATGTGCCTTCTCTACAACATTTCTTTTGTGTTTAACCTATCGACCAGCAGTATACCAAGCAAAAAAAAAACTGACGAGCGGCCTCTCGATTTCCAGATGATCTTGAAGATGGGATGTGCCTCTATCTGTTAAGATACATGGGAGTAAAATCTAGCTTCGAGAGGAATATATATGAATTTCACAATTTTGGCATCCATTGATCTCTGGATGTGTCATCGTAGGCTATGTTCTGTAGTTGTTCTTGGAGATTGCCAAACTCATCAAATGCCTGTTGTGAAAATGGCATTATGAAAAGGGCTTCTAGATCATTGGCCTGCATCATTTCAAAGACCGATGGTTTACCTCTGTTCTATTGCGAACACATGGTTGATTTAGCTCACATGTGTTTAGTTTTGTGATTGAGTGATTGTCAACAGTCAACATTTTAATTCTATTTTCCTTTATTCTTTATGCTTCGGGTATGTTCACCGGCACACGTGGAGTGTGTCGAAGACGATCTCTTGGTTCGTGTTGTACGGGTGTGGAGCTCGGAGATGGTAGCCGACGGCGAGGTGAAGGGGCCAAGGAGGACGTGCGGGCCGACGGACCGCGGAGGTGAAGGACGGACGTGAGGCTTGGACCGAGGGACCGGATCGCCGGGTGGCTAGCCATGGTGGTGACATCCGGGACATCGACGAATGCAAGAGGACGTGGCGAGGACCGTGTCGATCGGGTCAAGACGGCGAAGCGCGGTGCGAGCGGGGAGCTCGGATGACTTGGCGACTTCGGGCGGTCAAGACGGCGATGACACGTGTCGAGGAGGTTTGGTGGTTTGTCCTCAAAACCATCGGTGCGGGTTTTAGTGGTTTTGGGCCTCAAAACCACGGGCGCGGGTTTGGTGGTTTGATCCTCAAAACCATCAGCGGGTTTCACGGGTTTGGGCCTCAAAACCCGGGCAGATGTTCCGGTGGACGGAAGGACGGCGCGTGGCGGCATCTGGGAGATTGCGTGGAGCAAGGCTGCAGATGAGGAGGCGCTGGGCGGTCGTCGGATCAAATTATTCCGAGTCGGACTAAATTAGCCTTCGGGTTAGCAGTTCGCTCATATGTATCTAGGGGTAGTTTGGGAAAGAGGATTTCAGACTATATGTGGAGGATGACAACCTCCTCCCCCTCTTGCCTCTCGATTTTCGTTTTTATTTTTCCCCATTTTGGTTTTGTTTTAGAGGTCCAAGAACCAAAATTTGTGTGGATTTATGCTGTGATTTTCTTTTCGTAGGAAGAGTGGCCCTAAGTCCACCTCATGCCCTCTCGTGGTTTTGGATCGAATAAATTGAGTGCTGTGATTTTTCGGTTCACTGTGCTCTTCTTTTTTCGTTCTTAGCCGTGATCTGAAATTCCCAGAGTTTGGATGGATTCCAGGCGATGATTTTTTGGGGATAGATTCGTAGTATGCTGTAGATCTTCTGTGCAAGTTTTGGGCTCAAGAGCTTTTGATTTGGTCCGTTTTTCCGTCGGATTTTAGAGCTAGTGCTCTCTCTGTTCGTCAGTCGCCCGCTCGTGCTGTCTTGGGCGTTCGTGATTTTAGCAGGGGTCAAGCCATGTGTGGGATTGCTGAGCCAGGGCGAGCGTGCCCAGCTCCTTCCGTGCGCTTCCAGCAGTCAAGCTGCTCGCTTTCCTAAGCGCCGAGAGCTTCTTGTCCCTATCTGCAGTTCTTGTGTTCGTCAGAATTTCCGCTCGGTGGATTTGGTGTTTTCAAGTTCGACCAGACCTGTTTTCTCTCCGTTGTTTTTCAGGTTTGTGCAGATCAGCGGCCAGGGCTCTCAATCCTCAAGCAGACACACGTCCGTGAGAATCCTGTCATCAGGATTGCTGTTCCCCAGCACTGAGTACCTCTGATTGTTTGCAGCAGGTTCTCGTCAGGATGCAGGTCGAGCGTTGCATCTTTCTCAAGGCAAACAGCAGGTAACAGCTTCGTTAATTGGCAAGGTAAAGCAAGTCAATTTCAGCACGTAACTCCACTTTCATGCATCCGTTTACTACTTCTGACAATCATGAGCTAAAGATTAGCTAGAGCATTAATTTATCTCACCTTTGTTAGAGTAGCATTCACCGTATGCAAATATTGTTGCTTGCTGCTTTTCTCGCTTTTTTTCTACGCGCTTAGAACAGGTGCAGTTGCTTGTCTTTGGCGTGAGCGCACCCATGAAGCTTTCCTTCCTGTGAAGTGCATTTTTCTCTCTATTGCAGATCGATTTTAGCAAGCTGTGTTCAGCACCAAGTCCAAGCTTGAGCATGATTTTATTTGCTTATTCTGAGCAGTTTCGTTCAGCAGGATGTTCCTCGAAGCTTGAGCCTTGATGTGATTTATTTTGGCTAGAATACTACTCACGGTTTGCACAGTTTCCAGCTTGCCGCTTACATGTGTTCGTGAGCACGCTCTTGTGTGCCTTTTCTAGTCTGCCGGTTTTGTTCGGCGTTTGTCCGTTTGAGCTCCGATTCGATCTCTGTTTGTTTTGTTGGACTCGTTGTGCCTAACTCTTCGCGTTTGATATCTTGCTACTAGTTAGCACGTGTATCACTCGTTTCTTGTGAGTTCGCTTTTGAGGTTGGGGTTGAGCCGATGACCCAAAATTGAAAAGAAAAATCGAGGCTCCCATTCACCCCCCCCTTCCTGCGCCGGTTTGGTCCTTCAATTGGTATCGGAGCCGGTTAGGATCACTTCCACCCTAATCGGTCCGTGATCCGCAAGAGGCGACATGGATCGTGGTTTCGCCACTTTGGCAAACCTCCGGAGTTCGATGGCTCCAACTATCCCTATTGGAAGATTAAGATGCAAGCACACCTTATGGGGATGGATTGGAGAGTGTGGGAGATTGTTGAGGATGAGAACTACCAAGTGCTAGCCGCTCGAGTGGGTGAGGAACAAATAGCCCAACACAATGCCAACAACCGAGCGAGGAGCGTTTTGTTCTCTAGCCTCAAAGACACCGAGTTTGAGAGAGTTGCCACTTGTGAGACCGCTCGTGAGGTGTGGAGGACACTTGAGAGTTATCACGAGGGAACCCCACAAGTCAAGGCCCGCCTATATGAGACCTACAAGAGAGAGTACAACAACCTAATCCAAATTTTGATGGCGAGTCCATCGATTCTCTCTTTGCTAGGTTTCAGACGATCTACAACAAGCTTCGGGCCAACAAGCCGACGGAGAGGCTTGATGATCACGAGAAGGCGATGCGACTCTTGTACGCTTTGGATCGGAAGGTGTGGGATGTGAAGGTGTCCACGATCATGGAGTCCGCCAACTATGACACCCTCACACCCGACGAGCTTTACAAAGAAGCTCAAGTCCTCCGAGATCGAGGCCCGTGATCCAGCGGCTCAAGAACCCATCTCGCGCCGAAGCGTTGCACTTGTCTCGTGTAAGGGCGCTTCCAGCTTCTTCCTGCTAACCCATCACGCATCTCTTTTTGCCTTGTCTTCTTTGGTGTCTCAGCGGATGAGGAGCGCTTGACCGCCTTTGGGATGACAAGTTGGCTCGTCATCGGCCGATTCTCGCGGTTCCATAACAACCGCTTGAACCGCCGACGTGGCGGTGGTCCCAAGGGAGGATGCTTTGAGTGCGGCGATCCGACCACTTCGTCGCCGCCGCGTGCCCCAAGAAGAGCAAGGACAAGTACTCCGGCGAAGTACTACTCCGACAAGCACGACCCGACAAGCGCAAGGACAAGCGCGAGTACACCGCCGGCAAGTACAAGTCCAAGAAAGGCTTCGACAAGGAGGCGATCAAGAAAAAGTACCTCAAGCGTGCCAAGGAGAACAAGCATGCCTTCTTCGCCCTCCCTCGACCTCGACAACGACTCCTCCGACGGGCAAGCTTCCTCCAAATGACGGGAGCCCGAGCGCAAGGTCGAGGAAAAGCCGAACGGACTTTGCTTCGCTGCCAACCCAAGTACGGAGGCTTCGCACCATGGCCCTTGATGGAGCGGTGTCCGACAAATACCGAGCCACACGGCAAATGACTCTTCCCTAAGGTACCACCCACTATCGAATCCCTCACTGATGAACTTGACTCTTTGGGCGATGCGCTTGTGTGTCAAGAGAAGTTGCTCAAGCGAGTAGCTAAGGAGAGGAAGGAGTACAAGGAGAAGTGGGAGGTAGCTATGAGGGAGTTAGAGTTGGCTAGGAAGCCCGTGGAGATGTCTGATGAGACGGAGTGCGATGGTTGTGCTGTGCACATGTCTAGCATCATGACTTTGCAATCTAAGTACTCCGCTTTGCTAGATGAGCACGTTGAGCTGAAGGCTAAGCCTATGTTGTTGAGTGCATGCAAGTCTTGTCCAAAGCTTGCAACTGAAAGTTGGCGTAGAAGGCTGCCAAGCTTGCTGTGCTTGAGAAGGCCAGCTCAGATAGCACCGTGCTGAAGTGTGCTAAGTGTGAAGATTTGGAGATGGAGGTCATGTCTTGTAGGCATGACAAGGGGAGAGTCGAAGAGGAGAACAAGTACCTTCGCTCTATCCTGAGTTGGGTGCCTAGTGGAGAGCCACAAACTTGGCATGATGATGAGTCGGGCTTCAAGAGGGGGACCGACACAACGGGATTAGGCTTTGCAAAGAGGTGGGAAGGGTGAAGTAATATATGGCAAGGTTGGTCAAGGTAGTGGTTTAAGCTCGAGTGAGAAACCTACAAGCACTCCCAAGTTGACCAAGATCACCCCACCTGAGCCTACCAAGCCCATTGTGCAAAATGGCATTCTCCAAGAGACCCCAAAGACTCCACCTCCCAAACAAGTGTGGCTTCCTAAACCAAACCACCTCAGGAACCCACTTGACACTTTGCCCAAGATCCCTGAGGAAACCCTTCCTAGAGCTAAGGCCACAACAAGAGTGAACCATCCACCCAAGAGACTAAACCAAAAGCCACCCAAGAGAGAGGTGAGGTATCACTGTGAGTACTGCCAGAGAGATGGTCACTTGTTTGAGTTTTGTTTTAGGAGGAAGAGGGATGCTAGGCGTCAAGTTGAGTTTGAGAACCGTGACTTGTATCACCCACCACTTGGCATGTATGAGAGGGGTATGCGGTCGGTTCGTTTGGCGCTTTGCTAGGCCAGGAGGTAGGAGGCCTCGCAGGGCTAGGCCACGCTTTGTGAGACCCCGTGGTGGTCGTGTGCTCGCGAGTGGATGTTGATCCTCGCTTTGGGAGCTTTGAGTTTGACAGAGGAGTGCACCACACTTTATTGTGCGTGGTGAGCACTTTGGGAAGAAGGGTCATGGGATGTTTGCTTGTGCCTAACGCCTATCTTGGGCAAGATGGTCAACACTAGTATTCTTCCAAGTTTACTAACCCCCATGTTGTGCCATTTGCTCATCTAATGTTTTTCCAATGATGCAGGTGACTAAGTCTTGGGTTCCTAAGTTTATGCTTGTTAACCCTTTGGGATCCAGACTTGGGTTTTTTGTCCTCTCATGTGTAGGTATGAGGACATGGGGTGGAGAACACGTGCTTGGGAACTTGATTCTTTGTCGTGGTGTGATCAAGACTTGATGGTTGTCTACACCACTTTGATGGCCTCCAAGAGGCATGCGCCTTATTGTGACACCTACACACACGCCTCAGTGAGCTATCATATACACTCATGCCTTGTATATTGATGATTTCTCTACTTGTGGTATGAGATAGTTGTTCATTTGCTCACTTGTTTATTGCTTGCATGTATTATACTTGTATCATGCTTTTATATCCCCTTTAGCATGTGTTATCTTGTGTATTATATGCCATGCTAGCCTTTGTGCCCTTTTGTTTCCTAGTTTTCTTTTGCTAGGTGTCTTTGGTTGAGGGGGAGTTGGGAGTTTGCTATCCTTTTTGAGGGGTAGTTTTGTAGCTAATGTACAGTTGTAGCTTTAGGTTTGTTTTTGCTTTGTGCATCGTCTTGTATCATATTGCATTCATCATGTACACTATTGCACTTTGAGCTTCTTGTTTATATTGATCACAATGAGACTGTGCTCTGTTTAGTGTAAGAATTACATGTTGGTGCTTACAGCTTGTGCTCTTCCTGCTTGATTGATATATGTTATGAGCAAAGCTGTTTTTCATGTGAACCTGCTTAATAACGATGAATCTTGCAAAATGTTCACCATTGAGATAGTTCCTAGCATGTTTAAGTTGTTGAGATCCTTTGTGCTTATCATGTATGCTAGGTGACTATGTCTCATTCACTGAGTTATACACTTGCTTAGATGACCATATGCTATTATCTGCTAAAATCTGAAATCTAAGTTAAGTGTATGGAAAAGATCGAGTGGGTCCATACCGTCTCACATCTAAGTCTTGGGACTGCTGCTCATTGCACTTGAGTTGAACCTCGAGCTTGGTAGTGCTTGACCCAGACCATTGTCTTAAGCTTCGATTGCTCACATGCATAGGCTTGACATGGTTGATTAGTAAGGCTGACAGTTGTGGATAACCACTCGCAACATGCTTTGTCCAATGCTTGTAACCGCTGCAACTCCGATAACTTGAAAACTTGACAAGTGTTGGCTCTGTTTTTGCATGATGTATAAACTTTACTTGGGGTAGTTCACTTGATATACATGTGTAGCACTTGGTAGATTTCCAAATTACTTGTGCTATGTGCTATTCTTTTTGTGGTGGACACCTTTTTTCGAAATGCTTAAAACTGAATCAAAATGCTTTCAAGCCATATTTCATATCTCTTGATCAGTTTGAGCATCGTGTTAAGCACTTTACCTTGTTGCCATGACACTACTTAGAGCATCTTTTCATTTGGATTGCTATAAACTTGAAGCTCCCTCATTGCATTTTTATGCATTTCATAGCTTGATTAGTGCATTTGCCAATAAGGGGGAGAAAGATACAAAGACAGTGACTGCATTTGTCCAGGGGGAGTAGCACTTTGAGCTAGATGTGTTGAGCCTTTGCCTCTGTCTTTGAGGGTCTAGCCGTTTGTGTGTGAAAGTAATTGGTTTGGAGCCGTGCTAGTGGTGTTGAGCCTGTTCTACCTCTTCTTGAGGACTAGCCGTTTGTTTAGCTTGGTTGTGTCGAGCCTTTTGCCCATGTCTTTGGGAACCAAGCTTTTTGCTCCATGTTTGCTATCCAAAGTGATTTTGTCTTAGCTTTTGTCTAGCTTTTGTTCACTTGGATGTGCTATCTTCTACCTTCTTCTGTCTTTGTGTTGAATGTTGACAATGCACTCATCAAGGGGGGAGATTGCGAACACATGGTTGATTTAGCTCACATGTGTTTAGTTTTGTGATTGAGTGATTGTCAACAACAACATTTTAATTCTATTTTCCTTTATTCTTTATGCTTCGGTATGTTCACCGCACACGGAGTGTGTCAAGACGTATCTCTTGGTTCGTGTTGTACGTGTGGGAGCTCGGAGATGGTAGCCGACGGCGAGGTGAAGGGGCCAAGGAGGACGTCTTGGGGCCGACCGATGGACCGCGGAGGTGAAGGACGACGACGTGAGGCTTGGACCGAGGGACCGGATCGCCGGGTGGCTAGCCATGGTGGTCGACATCCGGGACATCGACGAATGCAAGAGGACGTGGCAGACCGACCGTGTCGATCGGGTCAAGACGGCGAAGCGTCAAAAGCAGAGCTGGGAGCTTCGGATGACTTGGCGACTTCGGGCGGTCAAGACGGCGATGACACGCGGTCGAGGAGGTTTGGTGGTTTGTCCTCAAAACCATCGGTCGCGGGTTTCGTGGTTTGGGCCTCAAAACCACGGGCGCTGGTTTGGTGGTTTGATCCTCAAAACCATCACGCCGGGTTTCACGGGTTTGGGCCTCAAAACCCGGGCGGATGTTCCGGTGGACCGGAAGGACGGCGCGCGTGGCGGCATCCGGGAGATTGCGTGGAGCAAGGCTGCGCAGATGAGGAGGCGCGGCGGCCGCGTCGGATCAAATTATTCCGAGTCGGACTAAATTAGCCTTCGGGTTAGCGGTTCGGCTCATATGTATCTAGGGGTAGTTTGGGAAAGAGGATTTCAGACTATATGTGGAGGATGACAACCTCCTCCCCTCTTTGCCTCTCTGATTTTCGTTTTTATTTTTCCCCATTTTAGGTTCTTGTTTAGAGGTCCAAGAACCAAAATTTGTGTGGATTTATGCCGTGATTTTTTTCTTTTCGTAGGAAGAGGGTGTCACGCCCCACTTTTAATGGGTCGTTAGTTACACGATAGTGCCGTGATCAAGCGCTAATACGTTTTTATAAGACAAGAGTGGACACTGATTTATTTATAAAAAGTGCCGAAGCTTTATTGATAGGATAAATAAGGTCTTACATAAGTGACTCGAGGGTCACCGTCTTAGAGGTTACACAACGGTGGATAAACCTAAGCCATGCTTTGTGGCTAATTGTTTATTTATCGAGTTTGCTACAAATAGCATAGTGGCTCCTATCATATCACACCCACAAGCAACTTGAGCGTAGTCGAAACCCTAGTGTCAACATCCCGGTCCTAGAAACTCCAAAGGCGTAAACGCCTAGTCATCCCGCATTGCCTTATCGTGGTCATCATAGCCGAAGTCCCCATCCGGGCCTAACTCGAAAATTAACAACGGGTGAGTACAAAAGTACTCGGCAAGTCCACACCAGGGGTTGGTGGTTATTAGGGGTTTGGGCCCCAGCGAGACTCTAAAACTGCCTCGCTAGTTCCCCGATTAGCTTAGATAAGATTATCATCAACAACAAGCTCAAACGGTTAGTCATCATTAGTATGAAAGTCTAATCATAGATGATCCGGCCTAGCATTTGCCCATGCCAAGGGCGTGGCTATTCGAATAGATTTAAATAAAAAAACTCTGCAGAGGTTGTACAATTTCCCCACACGATGGATCATCTCCTTCCATGATCGGTGGTCGAAAAGATCCAACGAGACCTCGTACCACCCGCTTGGATGCCTCCTAGGTTTCGGTATATCTTCTACCAACAGCTTTCTGGGGGTTGGGAATGGGAAGATCACTCAAAGATCCCATAGCACTCAAGATTTCTGGATGATCACTCAAAGACCCGTTAACTTATAAATTGTGATACGATAACATTGCGCCAACGGTTTTTCGTGGAAGACCACTTTTCGAACCACGCCAACCCGACCATGGGGCCACTCTCCCCATGTCTCGCTCCCGATAGCCCTTTTGCCTACCACCGGCCTCCTAGGCATACAATATACCTTGACCCAACGGGTGTGAGATCAAGTCGCCCCATCCCGACGTGTGGTCACGTGAAAATCTCACTAGGTAGATGGTCTATGAACCGGTCCTTAGGGAGGCGAGCATCTCTCCGCGGGATTAATCCCCGATTGTGACTAGTCTACCTCCATGTAGACTATCACCACTCACCTTCGTTGGATGGTTCTCATTATTAATTAGGTTACATTGATCTCACTTAATCATATTATAGCATCATGCATCATATCATACACATAGCAAGATAAACCGTGATCATCATCTTATAAAAGTAGGTTGATTAATTAGGTCAACATTATTAAGGGGGGTAAGGACTTGCCTTGGTTGTATACGTCGTTAGGCTCAGCGATGTAATCGTGGGTTGCAATTCCCGATAAAGGTCTTCGTTGGCTACTTCCACGTTCTACGACATTATCGAACAAATATTAGGGCGAATGAATAGCGATAAAAGACACCATGTGATAATAGGCGAAATCATGATAAATGATAGAGGACGATTTTAGAAAAATATCGAAGTGGTTTGACCTAAATCGAGTTACTGGATCGAAGTTATGATTTTCCGAAGTTTAATTCCGATGATGATAAACCTCGTGGGATTTTTTATGTCAATATTTTATTAAAGGAATAATATAATAAAAAATCATGACAATCATCTCCACATAATCTAGTTTATTTACATATTTTGCTGGAATTTTTCTCGACACCCGAAAATATATATTTATAACCTCCTCGGTACAAAAGCGGGGTACACGTAGCATTTTACTCCAGTTGTACACGCACCGTGTCGCTGCCCACGTGATCGACCAGTGGGTCCTGGGCTCCCACGTGGCCTTGACGGGCCGGAACGGCCGGTGGGCGGGGAGCCACGCGTGGCGCATCGCTGGCTCCTACCGTGATTCGGCCACGGGTGGATGACGACGGCACGGGCGGGATCCCGCCCACCCCTTCTGCGCGGCGGCCAAGGCTCACCGAGCCCGCCGAATTAATCTTTGGCCCATAGCTCGCTGAGGTCCCGTGAGTGCTCCCTCACAAGGTTCTAGACCCGATGGCCTGTAGGGCGGCGAGATAGGGCTTCATTCACTGCGGCGGCTTGTTTGGGCGGAACTCGACGGCGGCGGCACCCGGGCCGTGGCGCAACACACCGCACAGAGGCCAATAACTATGGGAAACGAAGAAGGGAGGGGAGGGAAGCGCACCGACCGCCCATTGCACCCGACGTCGACCACGCGGGCGCCCTTCTTAGGACTCCAGCCCGGCGGCGGCGAACCCGATTTGGGAAATCCGCCGTGGCCTGGATAGGGAGGGGACTTGGCGAACCGGCGCGAGCACCTGGGTGTCCCTGGCTCCCCACCGAGCTTGTGGTGCTCTGGCGAGGTCGAGAGGAGCACCCGGGGGCCGCGATAGCCCGCCGCGTGGGCGTCCCCTGCGCCTTCCCGATCTTTTCCGGCAGAGCGCAACGCCGCTGGTCCTTGCCGCCCATCGCCACCGGTCGCCGCCCCTCGTGAGCTAGCCGGCCGGCGGTCACGCCGAGGTACAGCCCGTGAGCCGGCCGCGGTGTGTGGTCACATCAAGGTGACCGCGACAAGCAGTGACCGGGCGCTCCACTCGCTCGCTTGATGGCAGCGGGCCGTGGACAGCCCGGGCGACGCTGGTGCTTCCGCGGAGGCACGCCACGGCGGATCGGCGCAGGTTCACCATGGCCGTCGCACCGGGCCTCCTTGTTCGGGGCTTGCCATGGTGGCCGCTCCTCGGTGGGGCATGGCTGGCGCCGCGGCGCTTGGCGGCATTCAAGGCGAGGGGTGGGTCGGGCTGTCCGGCAAGTCCATCATCGGCATCAATGCCGCCCCCGTGCCCCGGTCTCCTCTCGCGTCGAGGCGGCACGGCGGGCGCACGCGCCCTCGGGCGAAGCCAGTGGGTTCTGGCCGCCATCTCCAGAGGGAGATGGTGCCGACCACCGGGCCCGCGCGGCGTCATTGAGCCCGGGAGAGAAGGAGAAGAAGATGGGCCACGGCTGTGGTTTTGGTGGGCCGCCCATTCGGCAGAAGAGAGGAGGGACGAGGGAAAGCTGGGCTAGGCCGGTTCTCGCTTTCTCTCTCCTTTCTATTTCCTTTTCTTTTTCTTCTCCTTTCCATTCTTTTCTTATTTCTCCTCTTTCTATTATTTCCCAATATTTGTCAACTCCTTTTTGGGTCTAAGAAAATGAAATATTTTATGGGTCCAAAAATTCAAGGTGCTAGAATTTAATATTCTAGTCCTCAAAATTTCCAAATTAAATCATAAAATATTGTTAAGGCGAAGAATTAAATCGTGGTTTTCGAAAAGTTCGAATTTTTAGCGAATTTTAAAATGGCCAAAATTGGGTGTTACTGAAAGTAAAGCTAAAGTCTACTCATGCCCTCTGTGGTTTTGGATCGAATAAATTGAGTGCTGTGATTTTCGGTTCACTGTGCTCTTCTTTTTCGTTCTTAGCCGTGATCTGAAATTCCTAGAGTTTGGATGGATTCCAGGCGATGATTTTTTGGGGATAGATTCGTAGTATGCTGTAGATCTTCTGTGCAAGTTTTGGGCTCAAGAGCTTTTGATTTGGTCCGTTTTTCCGTCGGATTTTAGAGCTAGTGCTCTCTCTGTTCGTCAGTCGCCCGCTCGTGCTGTCTTGGGCGTTCGTGATTTTAGCAGGGGTCAAGCCATGTGTGGGATTGCTGAGCCAGGGCGAGCGTGCCCAGCTCCTTCCGTGCGCTTCCAGCAGTCAAGCTGCTCGCTTTCCTAAGCGCCGAGAGCTTCTTGTCCCTATCTGCAGTTCTTGTGTTCGTCAGAATTTCCGCTCGGTGGATTTGGTGTTTTCAAGTTCGACCAGACCTGTTTTCTCTCCGTTGTTTTTCAGGTTTGTGCAGATCAGCGGCCAGGGCTCTCAATCCTCAAGCAGACACACGTCCGTGAGAATCCTGTCATCAGGATTGCTGTTCCCCAGCACTGAGTACCTCTGATTGTTTGCAGCAGGTTCTCGTCAGGATGCAGGTCGAGCGTTGCATCTTTCTCAAGGCAAACAGCAGGTAACAGCTTCGTTAATTGGCAAGGTAAAGCAAGTCAATTTCAGCACGTAACTCCACTTTCATGCATCCGTTTACTACTTCTGACAATCATGAGCTAATGATTAGCTAGAGCATTAATTTATGTCACCTTTGTTACAAAGTAGCATTCACCGTATGCAAATATTGTTGCTTGTTTTTTTCTTTTTCTTCTACGAGCTTAGAACGAAGTGCAGTGCTTGTCTTTGGCGTGAAGCGGACCCATGAAGAAGCTTTCCTTCCTGTGAAGTGCATTTTTTCTCTCTATTGCGGTCGATTTCAGCAAGCTGTGTTCAGCACCAAGTCCAAGCTTGAGCATGATTTTATTTGCTTATTCTGAGCAGTTTCGTTCAGCAGGATGTTCCTCGAAGCTTGAGCCTTGATGTGATTTATTTTGGCTAGAATACTACTCACGGTTTGCACAGTTTCCAGCTTGCTGTTTACAGGTTCAGAGCACGTTCTTGTGTGCCTTTTCTAGTCTGCCGGTTTTGTTCGGCGTTTGTCCGTTTGAGCTCCGATTCGATCTCTGTTTGTTTTGTTGGACTCGTTGTGCCTAACTCTTCGCGTTTGATATCTTGCTACTAGTTAGCACGCAGTATCACTCGTTTCTTGTGAGTTAAGCTTTTGAGGTTGGGGTTGAGCCGATGACCCAAAATTGAAAAGAAAAATCGAGGCTCCCATTCACCCCCCTCTGGTCGCCGTTTCGGTCCTTCATCTATTACTATGCTGTCACTATTGATCATCACAGTTAAGAAAAAACGGTTATTAACCATAGCTTGTAACATCTATGTACTGCCTCGCTAAAACAATCAATATGTAGATCTACATACTAGTATAGATTCATGAAGTTGTTTTATCGATCTCTGCCAGCTCTACGTTTCTGCTATTTCCTTCCCACACTGAGTACTGACGTACAGCCACATCCACATGCGTGGAAATTTGCAGAACGAGTTGTGGGCATGCCACTCACTAGGATTGTCATTTGGATAGGGAATGTAAGGGGGACACAGGAGGAGTATGTTCAGTGGCAGGAGTGACACTCCTGAATCCTCAGAACGGGCAAGTGCCCGGGTTCCAAAAAAAAAAAAAAACTCCTGAATCCTGATTCCTCGCGTCTCTGTGTAAAGAGGACAGCAGAACCGCAATCTAAAAGGGTTCAGAACAATTCTCACATCCTGCTACATTATCCCATGCTTCCCAATCCTATTGCGCAACACTACTATCCACACTGTTTGCGCTAGATGCTACTGTAGGTGCAAGATTCTTGTGGCATGGCAATAGAAATCAGGAACCAACTCACATGGATAACTGCATAGATGGTAGCATTATACTATATATTGGCCATGTGGCACACTGCAAAACATTAGGGAACCCCTATAAGAGATGAGAAGTCGATAGGACAATATATAATTAATCTGGTTTGAGATGGTTGCTTCAAAAAAAAAAAAAAGGAGGAATATGCATCTTGTTTTTTGACGAGTCAATATTTTAAAGGTCCATATATATTTATATCATCAAACTAATATATTATAAAAATGTATTTCATGAATGACTTAAGAATACTTGTTATGTATTACAAATATGCTTACATGACAATATAGATTTCCAAACAGGCCACGCTTAAACGGGCTGGCCGCGGGCCTGGTCCGAAAAAAGCACGGCCCGAGAACAGTCCGCCCGACGTTAACCGTGCCCGTGCACGGCAGTGGGCGGAGCCGGGGGGCTGGCAGGGGCCATGGCCCCCTAACATTAAACTAAAAAAAGGTACAATCTGTAATTGTTCCTTTCTAATAACATTGATCTTGGTTTGGAAATTTGCCTCCCGACAAGTCCTTTGTTCATAATGACAAGTTGCTTGTTTATTTTCCTATTTTTAGCTTTCCTTTTATAGCATCGAGATAAATAGCTGCTCATAAATTGAGAAGCATAAAAAAAACTTTGTTCTTGTTCTCGTTTGTTATTAGCAACATGACCAAGTTTTTCAGGTAGACTTTCCGGCTCATATAATTTAATACTTTTTATTTATATTAAGAGTGAGATTATATTAAGGTGGTTAGAACCTAACCGACAGAATGTCCAAAAGGAAAAACATCAATGCCAGGTTGCTAACACATGATGAAGCCAAAGTGGCAAAGTATCCACAAAGAGGAGACAAGACACACATCTGGTAGCACAGAGGGAAAACCATCTGCCAAAAATGACATGAGAGGCAAAGTATTCGCAAAAAGAATAGCGGAAAGGTATTTCACAAGCTGTGGAGAGTCATCACGCACTCAGCAGCAAGGCATATACATCTGAGGGAGCCTAGAGCAAACTTTGTAGTACTTGAGTCTCCGGATACCTCCCAGTCCCATTGTTCTCTTCATTGTGCAAAGCCCAACACCCAGGTCTTGTCGGTGTTTACTGATGAAGAACTTACCATATTTTATAGACATATGAACTTGATATTTATATCTACTCAATTTTTGTTGAAGGTTGGGATGACGTACTCCTAGCTCTCTCAAGAGCTACTGCACTTTAAGGCAATGCGTGCAAAGGCTGCAACCATGTGGACGCAATGGCAATTTTTCAGTGTATACATGATCAGCATGTGTGAATTGCAGCAGAGTCATGTGATCAACACTTGTGGTAGCAGTTGGTTTGTTTATTTAGTTTAATGTATACCGGTACTAGCATAAATGTAATGTACAACTATGTCCATATATGCTGACAGTTGGGACTAAGCTGTTAGGAAGAGGCATGTCAAGGTCAATCCAGCAAGATAAAAGCGACTGGATGTCAAATCAAAATGGAATCGACCAATTAAACAAAATAGGCTGTGTGTCATGTCCTTCTTCCTCCTTTGCTTTAATTTCTTCTCGCTCTAGTTCCTCTCTATCTCTAGAGTATCTTCCATCCCCAATTCCAATTCTCCATCCCTTAATCTAAATTGCTTTGCTAAGCCCAGGCCTCTCTCCCCCTAAGGTCGTGATGTACTGCAATTTATATGTGAATTTGTTATTCTGTGAACCAACCGAAGATGTGTGGTAACACTACGCTGGTATGTGGTACCTGCTATACACCAAATTAAGATGTATTTACCCTTTGAGTTAATCATATAATGGAGTTTCATAACTTAATAAATAAAAGTTTTATATACTCCCTACATCCCTAAATAAAATAGTTTTTAGAGCTTTCCTAATTCAAACTTTTTTAAAGTTTGACCAAATTTATAGGAAACACCAAGATTTATTCTACCAAATTAATTTCATTAGATACACTATGAAATATATTTTCATAATTTGTTTGTTTGGTGCCATAAATATTGTTATATTTTTATATAAATTTGGTGTACTATTACTTACTCCTTTTACTTGTTAGGAGGTAATACCTCAAATAAATTTAAAACATTGATTATTATTTTTTAATTAACTACCTAACTAGAAGAAAAAAGCAATACATCGTTAAATCCTTACCTAAGTTCTATAACGATGAACAAGTGTGTCACTCTTTACTTTATCTCTTTCCATGCATTTAGATTGCAGTGGTATTGTTCTAATTTGGCCTACTTCGCTCCTTGCGAAAGACTGTGTTTATGAACTAGCTTCTTACCTAAAACTCAACCTGCAGGAGGGTATATAAGGTAGCTCTCAGCATTGCATAAAGAAAAAAAATCTTCTCACAAAGGTCAACAAAACCCCTGAACAGCGATACTAGTGCTTTGACAGCGATACTTGAACTTAGGATTTTCCTTTTTTATGTTTAGTGAAACTCTTTGTAAGAACTCTGTCTGTTTGTTATTTTTTCAATAAAATTCCAATGCGGGCGTTGCCCCTCTGGTTCCAAAGACGGGCGTTGCCCCTGTGTTTCATAAAAAAAAAGTGCTAAGCCATCTAACCAACTCACTTAAGTGCACCTAGTTTGTTACCTTTGTCTTTTTAAGTGCCTTTTGCCTACTCAATGTATTACTTCTTGATGAGCAATCTAAATGTATTTTACAAACCTGTATGAATGTCGGCCTTTGGCCAGCTAAAAATAGTTACACGGATTTATAAAAACAATCTGTACATCATTTAACTGATTCCTACATTGAGTCATTTTGCCACATTTCAGTCGTTTATTTTGACACTTCAGTGATCAAATTCTCAGTCACAATATCGTTTTACAATCTCATAGATTTACTCGTAACCTCATTTCACAATCCCCCATTTTGTTTCATCTCTGAACCTAAAGAGTTTCTTTGAACCTGAAGAAGCACCAACTGGTGCAGACTGCAGAACAGTCCTTGAATGTTCCTCGTTTTGACCGAAGTCGAAGAAGGAAACCCCCACCCTTATATTTTTGGTTTTTTTTCCAATAATTGAATGTTCCTCGTTCAAACCTTACCTTGGTATTCTTGAGATTAATCTACAAGCACCAGATGTAGAAGAGCCCGAGTCACTTGATGAACCTGTAGAGTACACAGTAGTTAGCCGCAGCCATTGTGGAGATCCTCGCCGGCGATGACATGACGGAATGGAACATCGCCGTGTTTGCGAATGGCAGAGTCTAAGCAGCAACAAGAGCAACGCGCCAGGCTTGGAGGCGAAGCAGGAAACGCACGAAGCACGGCGGCGAAGCAAGACATGGTCCGCCACGAGTGGCGGCGCACAAGAGCGACGACAGGCGGTGGCGCGAGCTGTGGAGAGCATCGGTGCGAGCGAAACATGGACGCACAATCCTCAGGAGCACGATCTAGCCAATTGGACTCCCAGTGTGAAGAGGATGGTGGACTCCAGATGAACCGTGATCGACAAGCCTTTGATTGACATCTACTGCTGCATTATCCCTTGCCTCCCAATCCTATCGTGTGACACTGTCCACATTGCTAGTGCTAGACGGTAAGTGCAAGATTCTTGTGGCATGGCAAGAGAAATCAGGAATCAACTCATCACACGGATAATTGCAGGAAATCGTAGTAGTATGACACACTGTCGGCGACGAGGAAGTCAGGAAGGCATTAGGTATCCCTAGTCTGTTTTTATATATAAGACTGGAGAAGCAGGGCAATATAATCCACTTGTTTCGACAAGGTTCCACCACTATGCGGGCCAGTTGATTTATGTCTGATCAGCTTCAGCTGGAACACGTGCCCAAGGACTCTCGACTGACCTGAACACTGCGCAGCTCATTAATTCAGCCCTTCGTCCATACTAAGTTTCTAGTCAGAGGACATTTGTGGAGAATGTAATTCAAACGTGCAACCTGAATGTACTTTACAATTCTGTATGAATGCCTTTTGCCACCTAAAAAATAGACAAATAGTTATGATCATCATAAACATCAATCTGTACTCATTTTGCTGATTCCCACGTTGAGTCATTTTTCCACACTCAGTCGTTTATTTTGACAATTCAGTGATCACATTCTCAAATGTTTAGTCAAAATATAATTCTACAATCTCATAAATTTACTCATAACCTCACTTCACAATCCCATTTTGTGAAGTGCACGTCTAAACAACGAACGAGCAATGCACTGCAGTTGGAGGCGTAGTGGGCTAATCAGGATACCCATCAGTTTGAAGGCATAGTCTGCCACGAGGGGCGGCGAGGCGGGCCCCACGAGACCACGCAATAGTCGTATAAAACGGGTTCACTACATTGGACCCTCAACCTGGGTTTGTCGGGTTCACCTTAGACTCGAGTAATCTCTAGCAAGTAGCGTACCATGTTCCGCGGCCCCGTACTTTGACCCGTGGACCCGAAAACTTTGTGATTATGGACGGCGCGTCTCTAGTGAACCCGTGGCAGCGAGCTGTGGAGACTAGAGAGCTTGGATTATTCTATTTTTGACTTTGTTTACCGTGAAGATTCCATCACATCGTCTGAATTTTTCCATCACATTGAATCTTTAGACACATGTATAAAGTATGAAATTTAGGTAAACAAAATAACTAATTGGACAGTTTGATGTATTTTGTGAGACGAATCTTTTGAGCCTTATGGTAAACGAAAAAATACCACAGTGCTAAATTCAGTGGTACAATAAAAATTTCAGACAACTAAACACAGGCATGTATGTTGGGCCGGACTAGGAGGCCTTTGAGCATCGAGCATGGACGTGACCCTCAGCCACAGACCACCATCAGTCTTGGACTACACTAAAGCGTTGTCCTGCTGCATCATCCGATGCCTCCCAATCCTATAGTGTGATACTATTCGCACGAATGAACACACATTGACTGTTGCATGTATGTGTGGAAGTATGACACACACGCCGGTCTGTTTTTATAAGACCTGAGAAGTAGGGCAATATAAATACTGCACTTGTTTTGACAAGCTTCCACTCCACCACCATTCAGGCCAATTGATTTATGTCTGATCAGTTCCAGCTGGAACACGGACGTGGCCCAATGACTCTCGACTGACCTGAACTATGCAGTTCATTCATTCAGCGTTTCACTGAGAAATTTCCGGCAGTTTGTGAAGAAAACATTTTGCAACCTGACAATCACGAAGGCTATAAGAACAACAATAAGGGGGTCCTACAGGAGCAAGTACCTTTTTTATGAACATAGATTATTAGGTTGATTTGAGATTCGTTTTTTCTAGAAGGAGTTAGCTATCCTGCAAATTTAATTTAGTTCCTACAACGAGTTGTCTCCATTTTTACAATTAGATAGACTACTTCACTTGGTACGCCATTTTGTGAAGTTCATCATTTACAACCCAAAAAAAAAACTCTGATCACAAAAAGCATACTATTTAGAAGAAAATTTGGTGAAAGAAATAAAATTTGTTACAGGACACTAGAAGTGATGTGGCGTTGGTAGCAGAAATAAATAAATAAAAAGTTTAGTTAGCTATTGGACATTCAGGTTCATGATAACTTTGTTGAAAGACACAACATCAGTTTGTTTCAGTCTCCGCTTGCACCGATGAATAAGCGCAGTCTGGTGGTTGGTCAGATTCATTTATTGCCAATCTGTGCCTTTTGCCACCTAAAAAATAGACAAATAGTTATGATCATCATAAAAATCAATCTGTACTCATTTTGCTGATTCCCACGTTGAGTCATTTTTCCACATTCAGTCGTTTATTTTGACAATTCACTTCACAATCCCTAATCGTGATACGAGGGCAGTGTGAAGGACGGCGGCGAGCAAAGCTTGGTCCACCACGAGAGGCGACGAGTGCGACACACAGAAGGTGGCGCGCTGGTTTTCTCGAGTGAACCCACGGCCGCGAGCTATGGAGAGCATGGGATTGTTCTTTTTGGCCGTATGTTGGCCCGGATTGGGCGGCCGTTTGAGCATCGACTCCCAACGACGCACGATGTCCTGTTGCATCTTTCCATGCCTCCCAATCCTATTGTGTGATACTATTCGAACTGCTAGTGCTTGATGGTAGGTGCAAGATTCTTGTGACATGGCAAGATAAATCAGGAATGAACTCACATGGATTGTTGCATGTTTGGTGGAAGTATGACACACCCCGGTCTGTTTTATAAGAGCTGAGAAGTAGGGCAATATAACAATGCACTTGTTTTGACAAGATTCCACCACCATTCGGGCGAATTGATTTATGTCTGATCAGCTCCAGCTGGAACACGTGGCCCAAGGACTCTCAACTGACCTGAACTCTGCAGTTCATTCATTCAGCGTTTCACTGACAATTTTCCGGCCGGAAGACATTTGTGAAGAAAACATTTTGCAACCTGACAATCACGAAGGCTATAAGAACAACCAGAAGGGGTTTCTACAGGAGGAGCAAATACCTTTTTTTATGAACAGAGATAAATTAGGTTGATTTAAAATCTGGTTTGTCGAGAAGGAGCTAGCTATCCTGCAGATTTAATTCCTACAAAGACTTGTCTCCATTTTTAGAATTTAGATAGACTACTTCACTTGGTACGCCATTTTGTGAAGTTTATCATTAAAAAAAATACTCTGATCACAAAAGAAACATACTATTCAGGACAAAATTTGGTGAAAGATATACAATTTGTTACAGGACACTAAAAGTGATGTGGCATTGCTAGCAGACATCGAAAAAAGTTTAGTTAGCTATTGGACATTCAGATTCATGATAAGTTTGTTGAAAGAAACAACATCAATTTGTTTCAGTCTCCTATTGCGCCGGTGAATAAGCGTAGTCTGGTGGTTGGTCAGGTCCCTCTTGCGCTGGAGTTTAAGCGCATTCTTGGGTTCTGTCTTGTCCCCTCCCTCTTGCTTCTTAATTCTAAACTCTTGTCTTTTTTTTTTTTTTTTTTTTTTTTGAGGAAACTGGAGAGGCCAAGGGCCCCTACAGAAATTTCAATAAAAACCACAAAAAGGTTTTAACAGACAAAAAAAGAAAGGGAACAGAAAAACAAAGTTACAAAGCTACCAAGCTACAAAGCTACAAAACTACAAAGCTAGTCAGAAGGTTCAAGAAACAAAGAAGGAGACGAAAAAAATCAAATTATCAACTCTACTCAGAGCTGCTGCAAAGCCAAGATCCATTGATTAAAGACTGAAGCAGAGCTAACTTTGACTCGGTGAGCAACCAAACTGAGCTCCTTGAAGAAATGAATCCTGCAAGACTCTTGTCTTTTCGTTTTTTAGAGTTTTCTCTTGTGTTTTCGTTCAAGGAATGGAAATGCGGATATCCTCCAATCTAAAAAAAAAGATACAACATCAATTAAATAATATTCTGACTGAGTAGGAGATAGAATATTGATGAAATATCAAATTTTGCCTCTGGCCCTTTCTTCTTCCTCACATCCCCTTCTTCACTCGCTTTTCCTGCCTCTACTAGCTATCCGGCAAATTTGATTTATACAACGATTTGTCTCCATTTCAAGCATTAGATAGACCACTTCACTTGGTACGCCATTTTGTGAAGTTTATCAGTTATAAAAATTTTTTTTTTTTTTTTTTGACCACGCCGCGTTCGCGTTTTTCATTAAGCGAGTAAAGTTCAAACAAACAAGACGCAACGGTAACCACACGATTACGAGGGAGGAACCTAACAACTACAACAACTCACACGTGATTGTGATTACAAATAAACAATAACAACTAAAAGGCAGACAATCGGCCTACACCTCACTCATCGGCCTACACCTCACTCTCCAGCCCTTCCAAGTTTAGGTCCAAGGTCTGTTACGCCCGAGACGTCCGCTCGTAAGCGTCTGGAACCGCTTCTTCTTTGTTCGCACCAATTGGCGTGTCCCGAAGAAGGCCTTGAGCTCGTTGTCGGCCGTCAAGTCGCCCTCGACCTCAATGCCTAGCTTCCTCAACAGCACGACCCTCGCCGCAGGTGGCATTTGCTGCCCGTGGCGTGGCAGCAATGCGCGCCGCTACGCCGTAGCACGGCGGCGGAGCACCACCGGTACCTTGGAGCGGCGTAGCTGCGGCCGAGAGGAGTGGTACCTCCAACGGTCGGCAAACCAATGCCTCTATCTCCTCCCCTGTACCGGGCAAATGCGGATGCCACAACATCGGGCAAGCGCCCCAACATCCGGGATGCCATCGGTTGGAGAAGTGACAAAAGTCGCCGATCGAACCTCCAACACCTCCCGGACCGTAGGATCGGGAGGCACACGCATCAGCGGGGTCCTCCGCCTCATCCGATCCGTCAAGCCCAACCTCCGAGTGCAATGAGGGGGACAGCTCAGAACCAGGTGATGGAGTTCCCGGCGGGCCTCACTACGAGCCGAAAGCAGGAGCTCGTCCCAACATGGGGGTCAAACCACGCAGAGGCCCCCCACACACGCGCGTAACTCAAGCGCCCGAGGATCCTGGTCACAAAAACATACTATTTAGGACAAATTTGGTACGGGATACTAAAAGTGATATCAATACCAGCGGACATCAGGAAAAAAAACCGCACTACCAGCGGACATCGGGGAAAAAAATTAATTGGCCATTGAACATTTTGGTTTATGATAAATTTGTTGAAAGATAGATTTAGTCATTTACTTTGGGGTTCACACCTGACCTCCTACACTCGCACGAAGATAGGAGGGAGGAGGGTGAGGGTTTACCACACGAACCGGGTTTACGGATTGAAATTGTAACGAGGGTGAGGGGTGGAACTGAAATAAGGAATAAATGCATAATACATTCTCATTAAGGCCAGCGTTCTCATGTTGAGATGAAGCGAGGCTGTAACCCTTTCGTTCCTACGGTGAGGGTTGTGCCTGGGCACAATTCTAGATCCTGTAAACACAGTCCCTGGCGAGGCTTCCTCCCACACACACACACACACAACATTTATTTATTCCCATATTGAGTCGTTTTGCCACATTTAGTCATTAATTTTGACTTTCAGTGATCGCATTCCCAAATACTTAGTTTCTCGCAAAAAAAAATCCCAAATACTTAGTCACAGTATCTGACTTGTTGTCTCATCTGTAAAGCTAAAGAAGTACGTCTGTTTAAACCTAAGAGCATCTCCAAGAGACATGATATCCGTGTTTTGTATGTTATATTTAGTTTTTAGAGAAAAAGTGAACTCCAATAGTTATGCTATCTTGTTTTGTAAAATAGCAAGCCGGTTATTCCTACAATCTCGCATGGTAAATATAGCTTGCATGTGCCGCTAGCCATCTACTTTGCCATAATAGAAAGACTGTTAGACTTTTCTTGTTTTTTGCATGATTTTCTATTTCGGAGCTTGGCTAAATTATGAGTTTAGCAATTTATTTTTAGCAACTCTCTTGGAGTTGCTCTAAGGAAGCACCAACAGACCACACTGTAGAACCGTCCTTGAATGTTTCACCAGTTGAGCAGACTGTAGAACCGTCCTGGAATGTTTTGCCACAACGGAAGAAGTTCCGTCTCTGATTGCATGCTAGCGTTGTGCTGTTGCATTTTCCGATGCCTCCCAATTCTATCGTGTGACACTATTCGCACTGCCAGTGCTAGATTGCAGGTGCAGGAGCAGGATTCTTGTAGCATGGCAAGAGAAATCAGGAATCAACTCACGTGCTGAGTTGCATGTATATGGTGGTAGGCAACGAGGAACTCAGGAAAGCATTAGGGATCCCTAGCCAGCTTTTATAAGCCTTGAGAAGTAGGGAAATATAGTGCACTTGTTTTCACAAGGTTCCACCACCATTTGGACCAGATCCAGAAACACATGGTCAAGGACTCTCGACTAACTGCAGTTCATTCATTCAGCGCTTCGTCCAGAACACCAGAAGTTTCCAGCCGGAAGACAACTGTGATGAATGCAATTCAACATGCAGTCTGACAGACAATACGAAGGTCTTGACTCGCTTGTAATTTTTGTAAACCGTAGAACAACCAGAAAGGGGTCCTGCAGCTGAAAATACCTTTTAAATTATGAACAGAGAAAATTTGGTTGATTTTACATTCGGTTTGCCTAGAAGTAGCTCTCTATCCTGCAAATTTAATTCATAGAATGGTTTATCTCCATATTTAGCATTAGACAGACCACTTCGCTTTGGTTGATTTTACACAAGGTGGAATGCAAGAATTTCATAGAAATTGCACTGCAACTTCAGAGAAATTGGTCCAGATCAAAATCTACTCCTCGCATCGTGGAGCTACACTCAGCCAGGTGTGGCACCTACTCCTGTCACGTATAGGCCTGGCGCAGCTTTGCCCGTCCACCGACTCCACTCTTGTAGACTGGTGGCTCGGGACACGCACCCTGGTGCCGCACCAGTTCAGGCGGGCCTTCGACTCCCTTCTTCTCCTTGTCTCCTGGGAGACTTGGAAGGAGCGCAACCGGCGAACCTTCGACTTCGCCTCGCGCACACCATTGCAGTTGTTTGAAGCCATTCGTGCTAAGGCGGAGGCGTGGGCGCAAGGCGGCTTCAGAGGCATCCAGCCGGTGGTTGTGGTGCTACTGGCCGTCTGATTGGGCCCTCTACTCTCTCTTTTGTAGCACAATTGTTTCCTCCCTTAATTTACAACCGAGTAGCTCCACCGCTCGAGCCGGTGTCTTCGATCTGCTAGAGTGCTTACTAGTAGTGTATGAACTTTTCTAACTCCTCTCAATGAAGTGCGAGCCAAGCTCGCTTTCGAAAAAAAAAATCAAAATCTACAAATAAAGAATTTTTCCATGTCCCAAACTAAACCAATTTTCAATTTTTCCTTTCAGTATGGTCTAATAAACAAGGTCATCACAACAGACTTCTTTTGAAAGAAAAGAAAAAAGTCTGCGTCTTGTGTTCCCGTCAGCCCCTCTCTCTTGTCGGTCATCACGACACCCATATTGATTAGTGGAAGGCCAGTCGGTGATCTGAATCTGCACAGACACGTGATCTGAATCTGGGCATACTAGAGAAATATGTGCTACTGCCCCAAGATGCATCAGCCGTGTGTTTCCTGACACCTCTTATTCTTAACCTAGCAATATGCCCAAAATATATGTTGTATCAAATCCTTCCCTGAGAGTGTCACTTACAACACACTGCTGGTATATGTTTTTTTTTTGTATCAGGTCTTCAGGTAACTATAGCTACTCTTGGGGACCTCCTATATATACTCCTCCAACATTTAAGTAAGGGGAGCAATGGCTGATATCTGAGTCTATCCTGAATTGTTGAAATAGAGCAAAGGCTGCAACTACGCCAATACAATGACATGTTTCAACTTTATTAAGTTGTCTGCTCGAAAAAAATCAATGGTTGTGTCCTTTGATCTAAACCATTCTTCCTCCAATGCAATACCTCCTAATGTACACAACTACCGCAGTTCAGCCTGCCACACAAATATCTGTTGTGATATACTGATATGTGGGATGGGAATAGGTTCATGTGCATACTTTATAAATTCTGTTTTATAAAAGATTTAATTTTCACCTTTAGTGAAACAAAACTTATTTGATTGCTATGCCAACCTTGAGAGCTGCCTATTTATCATTACTATTACAGATTGTATAGCTGATCTTTTGTTTCAAAAAAAAAAAAGATTGTATAGCTGATCTTGTTATATATATTGTTGGGCCTGTGCACCGAGTAAGGTGAACATGCGCTAACGAATGAGAATACTTCGTCAATTCTATGTTTACTTCTAAATGCAGAACTCACCAAGCCAAGCTCACCTTCGCGAGAGCTTCGTATGGGAACCTTCGCTGGGGCCTCGCGACAAGAATGCGCAAGGTGGCCTCCGCGCGGGAACCTTCACTTGGGGCCTTCGCACAAGAATCCGCAAGGTGGCCTCCGCGCGGAAACCTTTGCTTGGGGCCTTCGCACAAGAATGCACAAGGTGGCCTCAGCGCAGGAACCTTCGCTTGGGGCCTTCGCGACAAGAATGCGCAAGGTGGCCTTCGCGCGGGAAACTTCGCTTGGGGCCTTCACACAAGAATGCGCAAGGGGGCCTCTACGCTGAACCTTCGCGGGGGCCTTCGTGACAAGAATGCACAAGAGAGCTCCACAAGCAGGAACCTTCGCTTGGGGCCTTCGCGACAAGAATGCGCAAAGGGGCCTCCGCTGGGAACCTTTTTGCTTGGGGCCTTCACACAAGAACACGCAAGCGCCTTTGGCACCAAAATCATGCAAGGCAGGGGTTCAGTGAGTTAAGCTCACCTTCGTGCTTGGATCTTCACACCAAGAGCTTCGTGCAGGACCTTCGCTTGAGGCCTCTGCGCGGGAACCTTCGCATGGGGCCTTCACGCAAGATTGCGCAAGGCCAAAACTACAAGATACATGAAGGCTGAAGATGAATACGCAAGGCCGACGCGCGAAGCCGGGACGCGAGTCCTGGGCGCAAGGCCCCCCTCCACACGGCAACCCGGGCGCAAGGCCCCCAGTGCAACACAAGGCCCCCCGCGCAGCTTGGGCCGCCCGTTAGTGCACAAGAGGAGTCTGAAGCTTGGTTGGGCCGGACCGAGGCGATTTTCTTCTCCCAAGGGTGGCTGGACAGATGACCGGGATGCCCTCGGGTTTCTACACTGTAGAGAATATTCGAGGAATATTCATAGGGCATTCTTGTATTTGAACCAAAGTGCGTCCTCAGGCGCCTATAAAAGCAGGGGCACCCCCGGTGTAAAGACGGTTGGTGAGAAAGTAGTGAAACCTTAATTTATCTCTCTCATCATCTTTCGCTTTGATTACGTCATCGCCTCCCAAAGCATCGCTCGGGCGGGAGTCGTGGTAAGGCTCCGTCGTGGCGGTTGGTCTTACCTCGTGTTCGGAGACCTCGCGCAAGGCCTCGTTGTGCGAAGGTCTATCTGGTGTTCGAAACTGCACTCCAACATATATGCTATTAACTGCTCTTCATATTGAGGATCTGTTATAGACATATACAACAAGATCCTCTATATGACGCATATGCAACAATATCAGCTCTACAAACTCTTAAATACTAAATTGAAGCCAGTACCACCTCTTACATGTTTAGAGCATGACAAACCGATTATTATTTAGTAGTTTTGTCAGGCTTTGATGTGAAATTTCTACTATATGTTAATTGTATATCAAATGTATGGATCAAATTGACATCACTCAATGATGAGAAATCTGAAAGTATTTTACAATTCTGTATGAATGATTTTTGCCACCTAAAAATAGACAAATAGTTATAATCATCATAAAAATCAAATTGTACTCATTTTACTGATTCCCACCTTGAGCCACTTGCCACATGCAGTCGTTTATTTTGACAGTTCAGCTATCATATTCTCGAATATTTAGTCACAATCTCATTCTACAATCTCATAAATTTACTCATAACTTTTGTTTCAAAAATAAATTTACTCATAACCTCACTTCATAATCCCATTTTGTCTCATCTCTGGATCTAAAGAAGTACACGTCCAAGCAACGGACCAGAGGAGAGCAACGCACTGCAAGTTGTTGCAGGCGTAGTGGGCTAATCGTGATACCTGGCAGTGTGAAGAACGGCGGCGAGCAAGGCTTGGTTCACCACGAGGGGCGACGAGGGCGGCAACAGAAGGTGGAGCGCAGGTTTTCTCGAGTGAACCCGCGGCCACGAGCTATGGAAAGCATGGGATTATTCTTTTTTGGCCGTATGTTAGCCTGGATTCACGAACGTCGTCCTGCTGCATCTTCCCATGCCTCCCAATCCTATTGTGTCATACTATCCGAACTGCTAGTGCTTGATGGTAGGTGCGAGATTCTTGTGACATGGCAAGATAAATCAGGAATGAACTCACATGGATTGTTGCATGTTTGGTGGTATGACACACACCCCGGTCTGTTGTTTTCATAAGGGCTGAGAAGTAAGTAGGACAATATAAATAACGCACTTGTTTTGACAATAAGTAGGACAATATAAATAGCGCACTTGTTTTGACAAGGTTCCACCACCATTCGGGCCAATTGATTTATGTCTGATCAGCTCCAGCTGGAACACGTGGCCCAAGGACTATTGACTGACCTGAACTCTGCAGTTCATTCATTCAACGTTTCACTGAGAAGTTTCCGGCCGGAAGACATTTATGAAGAAAACATTTTGCATGTATAGTGGAAGTATGACACACCCCGGTCTATTTTTAAGAGCCAAGAAGTAGGGCAATATAAACAATGCACTTGTTTTGACAAGGTTCCACCACCATTCAGGGGGCAATTGAGGGCCGTTTGCTAGGGCTCTCGCCATCTCTAGCTCCTCCCTACAAAAACACTGTAGTGATACTGTGGATTGGAGCTGAAACACTCTCTCATGTGTGTCGGTGAGGTGTGTCGGTGAGAGCCGGAGGAGCTTCTGCTGCTCTTGTGTGTCAGTGAGAGGGAGGGATGGGAGAGAGAGTTAGAACTGGCAAGAGTCACACCAAACGGGCCTGATTTATGTCTGATCAGCTCCAGCTGGAACACATGGCCCAACGACTCTCGACTGACCAGTTCACTCATTCAGCATTTCAGTTTCCGGCAGGAAGACATTGTGAAGAAAAACATTTTGAAACCTGACAATCACGAAGACTATTAAGAACAACCAGAAGGGGTTCCTACAGGAGCAAATACCTTTTTCTTATGAATGAACAGAGATAATTAGGGTGATTTGAAATTCGGTTTGTCTAGAAGGAGCTAGACCTGCAAATTTAATTCCTACAACGACTTGTCTCCATTTTAGAATTAGATAGACTACTTCACTTGGTACGCCATTTTTGAAGTTCATCATTAAAAAAAATACTCTGATCACAAAGAAACATACTATTTAGGACAAAATTTGGTGAAAGATATACAATTTGTTACAGGACACTAAAAGTGATGTGGCGTTGCTAGCAGACATCGAAAAAAAGTTTAGTTAGCTATTGGACATTCAGATTCATGATAAGTTTGTTGAAAGAAACAACATCAATTTGTTTTAGTCTCTTCTTGTGCCGGTGAATAGCGCAGTCTGGTGGTTAGTCAGGTCCCTCTTGCACTGGAGTTTAAGCACATTCTTGTGCTCTGTCCTGTCCCTTCCCTCTTGCTTCTTAATTCTAAACTCTTGTGTTTTCGTTCAAGGAAGGGGATATCCTCGAATCTAAAAAAAAAAAGATACAACATCAATTAAATAATATTTTCTGACTGAGTAGGAGATAGAATGGTGATGAAATATCAGTTTTTGCCTTTGGCCCTTTCTTCTTCCCTCACCTCCCCTTCTTCACTATGCTTTTCCTGCCTCTGCTAGCTATCCGACAAATTTGATTTATACAACGATTTGTCTCATTTCAAGCATTAGATAGACCACTTCATTGGTACGCCATTTTGTGAAGTTTATATAAAAAAAGATTACTCTGGTCACAAAAACATACTATTTAGGACAATTTGGTGAAAGATATAAAATTTGCTACGGATACTAAAAGTGATACCGCATTACTAGCGGGCATCGGAAAAAGAAGTTTAATTAGCCGTTGAACATTCTAGTTTATGATAAATTTGTTGAAAGACAGATTTAGTCATTTACCGTGGGGTTCACACCTCACCTCCTAGCTCCTACACTCACATGGAATCGGGAGGGAGAAGGCCGCTGCTTTTACCACAGGAATCGGCCCCCATTGTGCTGAGACGAAAGTGAGGCTCTGACCCTTTCGCTCCTACGGCGAGGGTTGTGCCTGAGCAAAACTCGCCGCTTCTAGATTATGTAAACACAAGTCAGGGGTACAAGTCGAGGTTAGACCACGCCACCGCGAGGGTTAGTGTCGCTTTGCCCTCCAGTGAAGGTTCGTGCATTGTGATGTGTTCTGCTGTTTCTCAGCCTTGCTATCATGATGAGTCGTGGGTATTGTTGAAACGAGGCAAGGACCGCGGAGGTAGTCGCCCCTGGCGAGGGTTCCTCCCTACACACACCCAAACATTTATTGATTCCCATATTGAGTCATTTTGCCACATTTAGTCATTAATTTTGACAATTCAATGATCACATTCTCAAATACTTAGTCACAATATCTGACTTGACAATCCCATTGTCTCATCTGTGAAGCTAAAGAAGTACGTCTTTTTCTCTGAACCTGATGAAGCACCAATTAGGCAGACTGCAGAACCGTCCTTGAATGTTTCTCCAATCCTTGCATTGGTATTCTTGATATTACTACAAGCACCAGATGGACAAAACTTCTGGTGGTGATGACTTGACTTCGAGCCTAATTTGTTGCCTACCAATTTTTGGCCAACCAAAATGATGGTATGGAAAGTTTAGGCTTGTCAAAATTCACTTGCCCAAAGTTAGGGCAAAATACATAGGTAAGCAGGTTGACCACCCAAATCAAGGCACCAATTTTCTCTTTTATACATTTTATTTAAGAACTTTCTAAAGACTTCCGCAAAAAAAAAAAAAAAAAAAAAAAAAAAAAAAACTTTAGCCACAAAACAGAGGTGTGCCAAATCTTTGAAAACGAACTAATTGATGACTACTAATTTTGGCATGCCATGATTTTGGTTGGGCAAGAATTGAAAGCCAACCTTTTCATGTTTGCGGATGGCAGTCTAAGCAACGAACAGGAGAGCAACGTGCTGAGGCTATGCACGATCAGGCAAAACAAGGCGGCCAGGACGGCATGGTCCGCCACGACGGCAGAAGAAGATCCTCCGATTGCACGCTAGCGTTGTGCTGTTGCATTTTCCGATGCCTCCCAATTCTATCGCGTGACACTATTCGCACTGCTAGTGCTAGATTGCAGGTGAAGGAGCAGGATTCTTGTAGCATGGCAAGAGAAATCAGGAATAAACTCACGTGCTGAGTTGCATGTATATGGTGGTAGGCAACGAGGAACTCAGGAAAGCAATAGGGATCCCTAGTCTGCTTTTATAAGCCTCGAGAAGTAGGGAAATATAGTGCACTTGTTTTGACAAGGTTCCACCACCATTCGGACCAGTTGATTTATGTCTGATCAGCTCCGATCCACAAACACGTGGCTAAGGACAACTGTGATGAATGCAATTCAACATGCAGTCTGACAGACAATCATGAAGGTCTTGACTCGCTTGTAATTCTGTAAACCGTAGAACAATCAGAAGGGGGTCCTGCAGCTGAAAATACCGTTTTTTTTTTATGAACAGAGATAATTTGGTTGATTTGTCATTCGGTTTGCCTAGAAGTAGCTCGCTATCCTGCAAATTTAATTCATACAATGGTTTATCACCATTTTTAGCATTTGATAGACCACTTTACTTGTATGCCATTTTGTGAAGTTTATCATTTATAAAAAAATGATTACTCCAGTCACCAAAAAACATATTATTTACTTTTTTAAAAAAAGGTATAAACATCAATAATTTTAAATTATTGTCATTAACTTGTGAATCTTGTGCAACAACCATACAAAGGAACAGCCATTGGACTGGTATGTTCATTGAACCATACTATCATAGTACAATTGAGTTCAACACAAGGTGGAATGCAAGAATTTCATAGAAATTGCACTACAACTTCAGAGAAATTGGTCCACATCAAAATCTACGAATAAAGAAATTCCCCATGTCCCAAACTAAACCAATTTTCAAATTTTCCTTTCAGTCTGGTCTAATAAGCAAGGTCATCACAACAGACTTTGTCCCTCATGTAGAAAGATTTTTATTTTCCCCTTTATTTCTTCAACAAAATAATTTACCACATCACCAATCTGCTTACGTACATTAATAAAATAAAAACTATCCTACATGGAGCATTGGGAGCACAATATCGCGGCCCGATCTCGCCATATGGCTTCTTTGCTCTTGATTTGTACTCTGATACCGACTTGTTCGATGGTTAAGATTTGCTACAAGGCTGCAAGTATGTATTTGAACTGCAGTGGAACATGTCACAAATGATGAACAAATTATTACAAGTCGATTGTTTGAGCTCAGCTCACTATTTTATGGGGGCCAGAGCACCGGCACCTCCTCATCTGGTTGAATGCATGTCAATGTCAAATCGAAGTTTATGATCAACCAGTTCCTGCTAGTTCACCACCGTCGGAAGGAGACCACAGTTGTTGGGGGGCCATGGTTGTTTCAAAGAAAACCGCCAATTGGAAGAACCATGCAGTACTTTTTCACTGCCCAATTCCTCCCAAAAGCCCGGACTGATGGGAGAGGGAAAGTCTCCCTTATAAGGTGGTCATGGCCCCCTTCCCTTAGGGAGGTGGTACTAAACTTGAGTCACTCCACCCCCCATAAGGTGGCACCCCTGACATTCCACCCCCCATAAGGTGGGGCCAGAGGGGGCACTCCTGACATTCCACCCCCATAAGGGGAACCCGGAGCTGATACCAATTGTTAGCAACACTCAAGCCCAGCTTGACAACTCCACCAAGGTTCAGGCGTTCATGCGCATCACGGCCCACTTATAAGGCAAGAGGCCCAATTCCTCCCAAAAGCCCGGACTGATGGGAGAGGGAAAGTCTCCCTTATAAGGTGGTCATGGCCCCTTTCCCTTAGGGAGGTGGTACTAAACTTGAGTGGCTAACACTCCACCCCCCATAAGGTGGCACCCCTGACATTCCACCCTCATAAGGTGGGGCCAGAGGGGGCACTCCCCGACACCACCACGGAGGTGGCCAGCAACCCAGCTAATCGACCCAATACAACACATAAAGAGAAGGTGGTAAGCTGCCGGGGATCTGCTAGCACAACAGCAAATGCAGCCTCTAAAATGAAAAGTGTGGCAATGTACCCACAAGAGAGTAGTGGGAAAGTATCCGCAAATTGTGGGGGCCATCACACATTCAACCGCAAAGCATCTAGACGTGAGGGCAGAGCAGAGCAAATCGTGTAGTACTTGACTCTCCGGATACCTCCCAGTCCCATTGTTCCCTTCATTGTGCAAACCTCAACAGCCATGTCTCGTCGGTGTTTGTTGATGAAGAGCTTACTCAGATGGTATTTTATAGACATGAACTTGATCTTTGTATCCAGTCCTATATAAATTCTTGCCTTAGATATCTGTTGAGCTTGGGACGACGTACTCGTCGAGAGCTAATGCACTTTAATGCAAGTCGTGTGAAGGCTGCAACCATGTGGACGCAATTGCAGCAAAGCCATGTGATTAATACTATTTGGGTAGTGTTTGGTTTGTTGCTTTGGTTTAATGTCTTTTTTAGAAAAGTGAATATATTAATATCATGGCTTCTGCATTATCAATGCATATGATTCTTTTGTTATTATAAAACCAGAACAGTCTAGGGTATCTCAAATGTAATACTATAGTAAAATGTAATATACATAAATGTGTTAGGATATGTGTCCAAGCCAGCAAAATAGCAAATCAAAAGGGAATCGATCAATTAAACAACGTAGACTGTGTGTCATGTCCTTTTCTTCCTCTGGTTCTTCTCTCTCTATTTCATTTCTAGCTCTAGAGTATCCTCCTTCCAATTCCAGTTCTCCATCCCTTCATCTAGATTGATATGCTAAGCCTAGGTTCCCTCTCTCTAAGGTCGTGTACTGCAATTTATATTTGAATCAGCTATTCTGTGAACCAAACGACATGGACCAAAGTGATTTCATGGGAGAACCTTAGCAACCTCCAGCCAGCCCTTCAAGCGCGCTCAATTTCCTTAGTCGACTGGTGGGAGTCGACCTTGCTTCTAATCCCAAAAGAGAAGAGGCGTGATTTCAATGGAATGGTAATCTATAGCATGCGAAATTTGTGGAAAGAACGCAATCGAAGAATCTTCGAAAACATGTACTCCACAGCCATTCATGTGGTTGAGTGCACCAAAGAAGACATAGAACAATATAGAAGGGCTTTTGCAGCTCACTAATAGATCAACGTTTGGCACCAGGGGTACACCTCACTCTACAATCTGTAACACTTAGGCTTCTTGGGTGTTTTTTATTTGGCCTTAGAGCCACTCTGTACATAAACCTTCTTTCTCCTTAATGAATGGGCAGAGCTCCTGCCATTTCCTTTCAAAATTCTGTGAACCAATCGAAAGCGTGTGCTAACACTATGCTGGTTTGTGGTACCTATACACCAAGTTAAAATGCATTCTCTGATAATGAACAAGTGTGCGTGCTATTCTTTACTTGATCTCTTTCTGTGCACTTAAATTACAACGGTATTCTTCTAATTTGGTCTTGTTCCCTCCCTCTGATTAGATTGTGTTTACTACCTACTTTCCTCTATCCTAAATTATAGTCAAAGCATATTAACTTTGACCAAATTTATATGATAAGATAATAACATTTATGATGACAACTAAGTATCCTTAGATTCTTTATTAATTATATTTTCATAGTATACCTATTTGATGTCACATTTTTTTATAGTTTTTCAATAATTTTGATCAAACTTGAGTTTTTTGATTTTTAAGATCCTTAAAATGACTTATAATTTGGAATGGAGGGAGTAATTTCTTACCTAAGAAAACTCAACCTGCCGAGTAAGATAGCTCCCGATATTGTATTAAGAAGATCATTTTACACACATCGAGAAAATCACCAGATCCATGTACCATCCATACATAATGGTACTGGTACCGTAGCCTACATGAGAACAACCACGACCAGCATCATATCAGACCTTAAACTAGTGCTTTGACCTGGGATAGAAAAAAAAAACCTCGACCCACGGGGACTAAGACTAGCCCAGAGCATTTTTGCTTTAAGAAGAAGATCTTCTCACGCAGATCGAGAAAATTCCCGAACCCCTATCCCACCCCATACGTAGCGGCATCACAGCTCCGTGAGATGAGCGAGCCACAGACCTGTGCTTTGGATGTGGGACAGACGAGGGAATTTTTTTCCACACACCGCCAACCAGAATTCACCAATTAAGGTACACAAATCCTGGTTACGAGGGGCGCACGGCTCGGGGGTCGAACCCCCGACCGGGTGCTTCCCATCCTCGGGAGCTAGCCATCCGGACCGAAGTCCGTTCGCTGACCTGGGATAGACGATGGCCTAAAATGCGAATTTGGTACCTGAGTAGTGCTACTCAAGCTAACTAACCATGTCAGCTAGAGTCACTTTCGCATTCCCACACTGAGTCATTTCGCCACATTCAGTCATTTATTTTGACAATTCAGTGATCACATTCTCAAATGTCTAGTCACAACATCAATTTACAGTTTCATAGATTTATTCGTAACAACCTCAATTCACGATCCCATTTTGTCTCAACTCTGACCGAAAATAGTACACGTCTTTTAACCTGAAGAAACACCAACCAGTGCAGATTGCAGAACCATCCTTGAATATTCCTCCTTCACAATCTAGCCTTGGTATTATTGAGATTAATCTACAAAGCACCAGATCTGTATGAGGATAAAAGCCTGAGTCACTTGATGAACCTGTAGAGTAGTAGAGTAGCATGCCACAGCCATGGCCAAGACCCTCGCCGGGCGATGTCGGTAACCTTTGGATTACCGTAACTTAACACTGTTTGTAACTCAATTCCGTTTCTGCTAATGAAAACGTGCTATGCCATGCTCTCGATAAAAAGACATGATGGAACATCGTCCTCCCAAGATGAGAATTCCAGTGTGAAAGGATGGTGGACTCCAGATGAGCCGGGATCGACAAGACTTCAACAGAACTGACATCTGCTGCATTATCCCATGCCTCCCAATCCTATTGTGTGACACTATCTTCACTGCTAGTGCAACATTCTTGTGGCATGCATGGCAAGAGATACCAGGAATCATTTGTGAAGAATTGGTAGTAGTATGACACACACTATCGACGACGAGAACTCAGGAAAGCACATTAGGGATCCCTAGTCTGTTTTTGTATAGAGACTGGAGAAGCAGGGCAATATAATGCACTTGTTTTGACAAGATTCCACCACCATGCGGGCCAGTTGATTTATGTCTGATCAGCTTCAGCTGGAACACGTGCCCAAGGACTCTCGACTGACCTGAACACCACAGCTCATTCATTCAGCGCTTCGTCTAGAAGTTTCCGGCCAGAGGACATTTGTAAAGAATGCAGTTAATTCAAACATGCAACCTGACAATGACGAAGATCTTTTTACTTTTTGTAACCGTAGAACAACCACAAGGGGTTCCTGCAGCTGCAGATACCCTTTTTTATGAGCAGAGATAACTAGGTGAAATTCAAATTTAATTCATATATACAACTCTTTGTTTCCATTTAGCATGTAGACCACTTTACTTGGTACGTCATTTTGTGAAGTTTGTCATTTATAAAAAAAATACCCCAGTCACGAATACATGTTATTTAGAATAAAATTTGGGAAAAAGATATAAACATCGATATCTTTGAATTTTTTGTAATTAACTTGTGCAGAGATGGTATGGCAGGCCATGCCTAATTACCTAAGCACATATCCTGAGAAGATCTCCAATCAAGTGAGTTTACATTTGAGACATCTCAAATTTAACTGCCTCTCTTTCAAGATTTACGGAGGCAGCTTTCTATGTTTCTAAAAAGGCACCTCTGAAACTTTTGCAACAAACCATATATGCGAAGGAAGGGGATTTCACCCTCCTGTTTTTCTAAAAAACATACAAAGGAAGCGACCATTGGACTGGTATCTTCATTGAGCCATATTATCGCAGTGCAATTGAGTTCATCACAAGGTGGAATGCAAGAATTTCACAGAAATTGGTTCAAAAAATTTAGGAATAGATAAATTTCCCATGTTCCAAACTAAACCAATTTACGAGTTTTCCCTTCAGTCTGGTCCGATAGATGTGGTCATCACAACACCTTAACTGAATCTGAATCTGGACACATATGTGCTAGCGAGCACCAGTGTGTTTCCCGACGCCTCCTATTTTTACCTAGAAATATGCCTAGATACTTCATCAAATCCTTCCCTTTTTTTCATTTGAGAGAGTGACACTTACAACACATTGGTATATGTAATATTTTTGTATCAGGTAGCTATGTTGGGGGATCTCTCATATATGCTCCTCCAACATTTAAGTAGGGAAGCAATGGCTGATATATGAGCGAAGTTGAATTGCTGAAAAGCTCTCGGCATTGCATTAAGAGGAAACCTTCTCACACAGGCTGAACCATACACATTGCTACTGTAGCACATGTGAGAACGACCACAATCGGGACCGCATCTTAGACCTGTGCTTTAGCGTGGGATAAACAAGGGGATCCTTTTAACCCCGACCTGAAAATTCGAACTTAGGACTACTCAAGCCACATAATCGATCAACTTAGCTGGAGTCCCTTTGACACCTAGTTTCTTACCTCAATCTCTTTTAAGTGCATTTTGCCTATGCTCAGTGCCTTTCCCCACCTGAATGTTCAATGCTATATCAAATTTGTGACTCAAATTGACATTACTCGCTGATGAGCAATCTGAATGTATTTTACAATTCTGTATGAATGCCTTTTGCCACCTAAAAAATAGACAAATAGTTATGATCAACATAAAAATCAATCTGTACTGATTTTGCTGATTCCCACGTTGAGTCATTTTTCCACATTCAGTCTTTTATTTTGACAATTCAGTGATCACATTTTGACAATTCACTTCACAATCCCTATTTGTCTCATCTCTGGAGCTAAAGAAGTACACGTCTAAGCAACAGACCAGAGCAACGCGCTGCAAGTTGCAGGCGTAGTGCTAATCGTGATACCTAGCAGTGTGAAGGATGGCGGCGAGCAAAGCTTTGGTCCACCACGAGAGGCGATGAGGGCGGCACCCAGAAAGTTGGCGCGCAGGTTTTCTCTAGTGAACCCACGGCCGCGAGCTATGGAGAGCATGGAATTGTTTTTGGCCGTATGTTGGCCCGGATTGGGCGGCCGTTTGAGCATCGACTCCCAACGAAGCAGGAGCGTTGTCCTGCTGCATCTTTCCATGCCTCCCAATCCTATTGTGTGATACTATCCGAACTGCTAGTGCTTGATAGTAGGTGCAAGATTCTTGTGACATGGCAAGATAAATCAGGAATCAACTCACATCGATTGTTGCATGTTTGGTGGAAGTATGACACACCCCGGTCTGTTTTTATAAGAGCTGAGAAGTAGGGCAATATAAACAATGCACTTGTTTTGACAAGATTCCACCACCATTCGGGCGAATTGATTTATGTCTGATCAGCTCCAGCTGGAACACGTGGCCCAAGGACTCTCAACTGACCTGAACTCTGCAGTTCATACATTCAGCGTTTCACTGACTGTGGGGATTCGATATTCAAGACGCCCAGAATATCCGGCCCGCTTAAAACAAACCCCCGCAAGCAGACAAGGTGGAGCTCAAGGGCGCAGTAGCAAACCCTCACGAAGACATCCCGCGGCGACCTTGACAACATAGAGGCACGACCACGCCCTCGAAGGAGCTCCATCCCATGCGAATAAGAGCTCGAGCTCTTAGACACAAGGAGCTCACCCGAGAGGCCGCGTCGGATCTCGCACGGGAGGACCCCACCCCGACAGGCCTCCAGCCAAAGGGACCTCCCTCGTAACGACAACAACGACTCTTCTCGAGACCTCTCCCGTCTTTGCTTTCGAGCTCTCTACACGACGGCGAGCTCTCTCGCAGTAATCCCGAGAGAGCTCATCCCGCCCAGTACAGCCAGTGCAGAAGTTGGCCAACAACTCTCGCGAAAGTCCAACCACTCCCACATCCACCGTAGCCATGCGGGGGTTACAGAGAGTGGGAGAGGTCAATTGGCCATGCCGTCATATCCCGTCGACTCCAACAGCTCCCCCCGAACAGTAGACGGGCGGGTACGAACCAGGTACCTAGCGCCCATACGCGACGTGGGTGCTCCCATACCGAGAAGACAGGTTCCAACTCCGATTAAAGACAAGGCGACGCCGATCACCGCCCAAACCACGATTCCCGCACGGCGGCGACCAATTTCAACATCCAAGCATCCAGAGCTCGAAGACAGCTCTCACCCTACGCCGTGAGCTCAACCGAAGAGCTCTCCGCGCCCGATCGTCTTCTCTTTCCCTCTCGAAGACCTCGATCCGTAGGAGACCGATGTTCTTACCCCCCCTTACGACTATAAAGGGAGGTAGGCCTGGGGCGGGGACGGAGAACAATCTTCACCTCACGCCGACTCACTCCCGCCGATATTGGCACTCCACCTCAATCACAGACTTGGGAGCCTTCTTCCCTCCTCTCGCCCAAACTTGTACCGAGCCCCTAAGATGAGCATTTGAGCTGGATAGTGAACACACTGGACTAGGGTGCCCGATTTGCCCCGAACCGGTATAATCCTTTGTGTCATTGTCTCTAGAGCCAGGGCCATCTGAGCACGACAGCCGTACATTACCGTGACCGCGGGTATAACACCACGGCGGTTAGCTGGCCTGTAGGGCAGCGCTGATGCGACGATCACCACCCGATGGCTTCTCCTTCACGCCGCTCCCGCAGCCATGATCCTCCGCCGCTCCCCGAGGTTCGCGCCACCGGGCGAGGGCTGCGACATGGTCCTCATCCCCCGCCCCACCCTGCGGCGACCCAAGGTCTTCGGCGCCCCGCTCCCGCCGCGGGGCTCCGGGATCGCACCTCCGCTCCCACCGACGGACGGCAGCCGCTCACTGGCAAGATCCCCGCCCCGACGCGCTCGGGGTTCCAGTCGTTTGCCCCGTCGCCCCGACGACTTTAGCCATTTGCCGCGAGGCCGTGCACCGCTGGGTCTGCTCGACGACGCCGCTCCCTCGCGCCCCCCATCACGGTTTGGGAGCGTCGCGGAAGGCCACCTCTCCATCACCTGCAGGTCCCGCGTCGCCCTGGCGCCACGTGAGCGGCCGGAGCTGCCCGCGGTCCCTCACGCCACGCTGGACGCAAGGCGCCCCTCGCACGCGGCCTCCGCCACCGCCCTTACGGCGCGCAACGCCGGAGCCGAGGGGACGCGACACATCCCGTCCGTCTTCAACCCGCGACGCCGATCCCGCACCGCCATCCCGGCGGTGTCGGCTGCCGCGCCCGCACGCCTCGACCCAGTCGGGCGGCGACGCCGGCAAAGACTCCGCGGGTCCCGCCTCGAGCTCACGCCCGACCGGCCGACGCCCACCTGACCACGGAGGCAGGTGCGCAGACCTCGACCTAGAAGCCATACGCGCCCGTCGAGCACGCCCATCGCGCCGTACAGCGCGCCATGGACAACCGACGCATGAGCCCGCTCTCCGCCATCCCCCCAGATACATCCGGTGGCCCAACGCGCGGTTCCACGCTCCCCCGACAGAAGCAAGACAGCCGGTCCTCCCCTCGGGTCGCCTTCCGCCGCCCGAGCGGGGAGGAGACCACCAGAGGGTCCCCGTCCCGCCGGAGAAGCCCCGAGTCACCGTGGCTGCCTAAAAGCCACTTCCAGCCTCACCAACTCGGCGGCTCCTCGCCGAGGAGGGGAAGCGCGAGACGCTCGCGCCGGGTCGCTCAGTTGTCTACTGAACCGAGCAGAGACTCCGAGAGGGCACGCAGCCTGAAGCCCACGAGCCCGATCGGCTTCGCCCGATCTCGACCTCGCCCTGCCTCCAACTCGGCGGGCGGACAAGCGAAGCAACAAATCGGGTTGCTTTTGTTCCCGCCGCTTCACGCCCGAGGGCCCGTCCCTCCCCAAATGCCTCATCTAAACACTTTGTACCTCTCTAAGCCGCGCCAAGAAAAATGTTCTTCGATTGCATCATCCGCAAGCATTCGAGTTCATTTTTTTCTTCGCTAATAGCTTTAACCGAGCAACGGCCGACCTCCGATAATGACGAGGCCGCCTTTGCTCGGGGGGGCTACAGAGGACGTGGTCCACACCCCACGCCTCATAAACTATTTTCAAGAAATCCACGATCGAGCTCACCGATGAGCCCGAACTCACGACAAGCGCCCTCCTCCCACCGAGCGTGACTCCAAACGGCTAACCGCGAGCCTCGTTGCTAGGAAATATGACGCTATTGCCTAAACAACCTCTCACACCCCGCTGTCGCCGAGGAACGGCTCAAGCCATTCGATTCCTAAAAAGGCGAGCCCGCACGAAAAAGTCGAGAAGTAAGAGCAAAGCACGACGAAGAAAAAGAAAGCACGAAGACACAAGTCCACTCTCGAGTCCTTACACCCGCCCCCAGCCACGAGGACTTGGCTATTTCATCTAAAAAGAGCTCTCTACTCCCCGCATCGGGGAATATTGTTCCGCGAGCCCGGACAGAACGTTGCGCCAAAGCGCCCTCCATGGTGGGATCTTCGCGCTCCACCCCCATCGACAGGGGCTTAAACCCCGAGTTCCTCTACGGCAAAGCTTCTGAAGAGCTCAGCGGAGAGCTCGCCTCGTGGCAACCCTGGGCGGCACAGCACTTCCGCCTGTCGCACACGGTGCCCGGCTGCGCCCACCCGCCTTCACGAGGCTGACCTCGACCGAGGATAATGGGGAGAAGACGACGACCGCCTTATGCACCACGCGCGCGCATCCCTCCTTCACCTTCCGCTGAACACCTCGCACCCGGCCCGCCAAATCCTGTCCCCCACACCGAGGGCATTGCAAACATCCCGACGACGATCGCAAAGGCCATCGAGAGCGCGTGAGCTCTCGGCCTTTCTAGTCCCCGACAACCTCGCAAGATCGCCGAGCTCCTTCCGCGGGCCGACGAGCCTCAATGGTCCGCCCTTAGGTCCCCCTCCCCTTGCCCCGCAGCCTCGGAGCCGCGGCAGCCGAGAGAGGCCCCAGGCAACAGCCTTCCCGGCCTCCTTGTCCCCGGCCCTCCGCCGCTCCGCCCCTCCCAAGGTCCCCCTCGCTTCTCGCCGCGACCAAGGAAGAACGAGTCGACACAAGCCGCAGCCATGGACACGGAGAGGAAGATACCACCCCGCTACTCCATAGCTCGTCAGAGTTCCCCGATCGTTATACCCGAACCTCGGGTCGCGTTTCTGCTTTGAACCGGCCCCTCTCCGCCTCCGAGCGTGAGATCGCACCAAAGCCCGAGTAAGCTCGCCGGCCGTGGGCCGAGATCCCAACAATGCGGCCCTCGAGCGGCCGACGAGGCAAATGTAAAGAAGGAGAAAGCAAGAGCACTCACCCGCGAGCCGGAGTCACGATGGTCGAGCCGCCTTTAAGGTCATCCTTGTCCTTCCGGGGGGGTCTCCGTCAGCCCCCAGAGTGGAGCGCCTCAAGCTCCTCCTCTCAAGCAATACGTGGAGGGAGTCCAGCTCCTTCTTGCATCTTCTCGCTGCCGCTGTGAGCGAGCTCCCGCTTCCTCCTCCCCTCCGCGCCGCCCGCGAAGTCTTTGTATAACCTCTTCTTGAGCTCCATGCTCGCTCTTCCACCTCGTGAGCGTATTCTAGGACCTCCTCCGCCCGCCGCTCAAGGTAGCGGTTCTAAAGCGCCGCGTCAGCGTCGTCTCCTGGCGCATATCCACGTTAGGTCGACGTCGGCTGCTCGCGGACCGGGCCCTCGGCCAGAGCCCAGGTGTTGTTATATCCTCAAGGAAGTCTTGCACGCCCTCGGGGAAACCAGAATGCATAAACGCGCTGCACAAGGCGAGAAGAAAAAGAAGAGAATGCAACACCGCCGCCCGATTTAACCTCATGCGTAGGCGGAGAACACCACGTCCGCCCCTGGACACGCCATGCGGCCGCGCAAGGCATCGACCTTGTAGTGTGGGAGGCGCAGGACGCTGGCGGAAGACTTCGCGGCGGCACCACACCATCACCATCGCCCGCCAATGTCCATCATCGCCGTGGCAAAGGAACGGCACCCCCGCGAGCGCCGGTGACGTTGGGTTCGGGCGGCGTCCCCCACGGCCCCGCCCGCAGGGGTCCTTTCCTCCTCCGAACGCTGCCGCGCCCCTCGACGACAGGGAGCTCGACGGCGATCGACGCCGAAGAGCTCATGGCAGCCCAATGCCTTCATCCGCAACGACGATCGGATCCGACAAAGAGCCCGGACGCCGCAAATTCTCGGATGCCGGCAGACGCCGGACGGGCAGCTCCCCACGAGAGCGCCACCATCGCCCGCGATCCCGCCGCCGCGCCATCGCCGCCATCGCCACCAGGTTCGCCTCCGCAGCTCGTCCCCGCGGCAGAGCTCATCATCGCCGCCGCCATCATACTCACCATCTCCGAGCCCGCCGACGAGGGACTCCGGGACCACCGGGCGCCGAGCCCGACGCCGACGGCGTTTGAAGATCTCGCCGCTCCGACTCCAAGCTCGCGCCTAATCGACCGGGTCCCTCTCGTCCCTCAAGCGCCCCGGATACTCCCCGCCGCCCGAGCATGGGCAAAGACTCAACAAGCCCCACCAAAAAGCGCCGACATCGCCGACATGACGAAAAACGAAGAACTCACCCAGGGGCTACCCTCTTCGGCTTCCTCTTTGAGCCCCCGCCCCTCGCCCCGTCCGCCGCCGGGTCGAGGAGCTCGGCCGACACCAAGGCCCGACGACCGATGCAGCCGAGGTCGCAGAACGGGCGCCGCCGCGCCCAACGCCACCACCACCGTCCGAGAGCTCGTCGGGCCCGACGAGGCCCCCATCCTCCACGGCCGTGCGGGTGGACGACACCGAGGGCCCCCGACGGTTCAAGGTCGGACCCTCACCGACGGCCCGCCGCCCCCTCGCCGGACGAGCCCGCCCTCCCCGCCTGCGCGGGACGCGTCGGCAACGGCAACAACCGAAGTTTGTCGGGCGAAGGAGGCGGAGACCCGAAGGGGACGGACCACGCCGACCGCCAAGCACGAGCTTTACAGGGGAGCTCGACCAAACACAACGGGAAGAGGGCTCGTACAAGAACAAGAGGTACTCACCAGCACGGACGTCGCCACGTTGGGGGGAGAGCCCCTGAGCCCCGGCCCCCGCCCCCGTCTCGGCCCACCCGCCTGTAGAGCTTCACCCGGGTCATCGCCAAGCCCGCACGCGCCCACGGTCCCCCTCAAAAGGAGCCTTGTCTCCCGTCATCTCCCACATACGGAGGACCCGACGCCGAAGAGGAACCACGCCCCCTGCGGAGCCAGCCCTCGGTGATGTGGTTCACCGTCGCCCAAATGGCCCCGCAAAGCACCTTGATCTTCCACGGCCGCGCCACATCGACCTTCACGCCGACGGATGGCTTCTCACGCCACACCTCGCTCCCTCGCCGAACGCGGCGCCCAGTGTATCGCGGCAGAGGAGAGGAGGCATCGCTTCTTCGATAGAACCACTCCTCCTCCACCGGCGCTCGCCAACGGAAATCACCCACCGAAAGGTCTCCGCGACCTTCCCTCCTGAGTCGAACTCTTGCGCGCACGCACCGATCTGAGCGGACCACCGCCTTTGCCCTCCTCGACAACGGCCGGATCTTGGCATAGATGTAATGCTTGAAGAGTTCCCGCTTGGGGGATCCCCAACCACCCCTCGCAAAGCATGACCGAAGGTCGAGAAGAGCAGCACCGTTAGGTCAAAGGCCGGTCTTCGATACCCCAAAGACAAGACGAACCTCCTAAGAAGTCGCCGGCCGGGCGGTAAAGCCCGCGCCGTGGAACGCGATGAACGACACATGATGTAGCCCTCCGACGGATCGGGCGCCGTGTGTGTTGGGCGGCGGGATCATCCACTCCGCCGCTTCCCGCTCCACGGGTAGGACAGCGCCGCCGACGGTAGGCTGCACCGCCGATCATCTCCTCCGTCACTATCGGTAACGCCCGCGAACTCCATCTCTTCGCCCCACGGGACTGACCCTCACGTGCGAACAAGGAGAAAGGGAGATCGATCGACCACCGGCCGGTCGCCCTGAACCCTCTCTCTCTGCTCCCTTCCTCTCCCTCCGAATATGCGTCTGCAGGAAGAACAAGAGGCCGAAGGGCAGGATCTACTCGCTTGAGCCCCCCAAGCTGTTGAAGAGCTCCCCACAAGTGAGAAGAAAATCACGGGGCCCGCCCGCGAACTCTGATCCCCCGGAACCCGTCTCCCGCGAAATGCGCCGCGACAATCTGGCCGACACACAGCGAGCCGCTTGGGATATCGACAAAGGATAAACGCCCACCAACGGTAAGAATCCCCAGCCTGTAAAGATCTCAAGCGGATATATTTTTACTCTAATCCAGATGAATACCCGAGAGCTTCCGCGGGCGGCCGAACCCGTCGAGCTCACTAAACTCTGCTTCGTGGCGCCAGCTTACCGCCTCGAGGTCGAAGGCCGGCTCACCCGGTGAGTTTGAAGGCCGCCCCAGACAAACACGAGCGAGGAGCGCCTAATAATGGCGGCACCGACGGCCCTCGCCCGAGTTCCCGAAAGAGCTCGGGGCTTACACTGCGCTGCCCGGGTCGCCGAGAGCTACGACCGACTCGGGCTGACCTCCCGACGAGGAATACGCCACACCCCCAGTCCGTGCTCGGGGCTCGAGATCAACAGAGTCGAGCCTCGTAACCCGAGGTTGATCCACTAGCCGATCGAGCGAACGAGCCGACGAGCTCGAACCTCACCCGACTATCCGATAGCGACCACCGAGCACTCAACTTCGCCAACGAGGTAAAGTCGAGCCCGAGCTCACCCCTCCACGGGCCACCGTGCGAGGGACGGGTCGAAGAGCCCACGAAAAACTTAACAAAGTCTCCACGAGGATCTACCGTTCTCGCGGAGCCTCGTGCATGAGTTCGAAATGTCACCGAAAGGGCACACGATTTCGGGATGCAAGGTCGTCCGCTGCCCGACCACCTCAAACGAGCTCGCGCTCAACCTCCCCCGACCGCGCTCGCAGCCGCTCGCCGAACGCCGACCGGCCGACGAAGCGAAGATCGAACCCGAGCTCACCCACTCGCGGCCTCGCGCAATGACGAAAAAGCAAACGCGACGATAACCTCTAAAGCCTCCACGCCAACTTCTCATTCCCATGGAGCCCTGGCCTCGGGAAGCCACGCCAAGACCCGCAAAGATAACCAAGCGCCAACAAGGCTAATCTTAAGGAAGAGAAGAAAGCGCTGGGCCTATGCGCGCCGGGACAGAACGGTAACGCGGCGGGCTCAAGATCCCCGGCAAAAAATCAATCGTATTCCCCGCCACGACGTCGAGCCCGAGCTCCTTGCTTAAGGAACTCACAACCCTATGGCAACGGTCATCGAGACCTCGCCCCGACCGCGAAATCAACACAGCACCAAGCATTTGAAGTAACGCATTTCAAAGATTGACTAATCCCTTACAAACGTTTTTGTCATACATAGATACTTGTACATGACTTGAGTAGGGGATTACAAAGGCAAAGAGCACGTAGTCCTAGCTAAGACGACTTCTACCACGGCGGCCTCCCGGGACCGTGCCAAGCTCGAGCCTTGCACGGCGCCTCGGGCCTTGCGGTCGGGAACGCCTTGCGGCCCTTGTCCAGCCTCGACCCGCGACGGCGACCTCGCCGAGGCCCACGAGGAGGATCGCCGCAGCCGTCCGCGAGCTCAGGCGGACTACTCCTCCGCAATGAGTGGCGTCGACGCCGACGCCGCCGCCACCTCCTCCGCCCGCGGCTTGAAGTCGCCGATGTCGCCTGGCGAAGGTCTCTGGAGTCCCCGTCCGAACCCGGACCTCCGTCGAGTCCGCACTGCCGCCGACGACGCCATCGCCCGGGGCCACCACCGCTCCGCTGGACGGCGCCGCGGCCGCGACCTAAGCTACCCCGCAGTGATCCCGGCTCCTCCAGCGAAGCCGAAAGAAAACGCGGCAGGTCGAACAAACGCGCCGAATGCCAAGAGGACGAGCTCACACCCAGCAAACCGGTCGGCGTTCCGCACTGGATGCGCCCGCCGCACGCAGCCCCCGCTCAAAGTCGCCGATGAGTGCCGCCGCCCATCCCCTTTGACTCGACGCAGCTCCAAGGATGGCCGGAGCTCAGGTGATCGCTCCCTCCCCGAGAGAGGAGGAGGCGGTGCCTGAGCGGGAGGGGAGGAGCATGGCGGCGCTGGACCAACCGGCGGCGAAGCGGCGGCGTGAAGATGAGTCCGCCCTCCCCGCTGGCGGCGGTGACTCCCGCCCCGGGCCCTCAGCCGTCAGATGACCCTCGCCTCCATCTCCGGACAAAGCAAGCGCTAAAGAAGGGTCGGAAGGGGAAGACGGATGCACCCCCGCTGCGAGCCCCCCCAGATAGCCGGAGGCGTCGGTTCGCCTCCCGCGCGTGAGGCGGCAAACGCCTCCGCGACTCTCCCACGATCTCCACCCACGCCGCGTTCCACGAGGAACCGCCCTAGCGGCAATGGGGCCAAGGCGTGATTCGCCAGAATCGCAATCAGTCGCGGGACACGAATACCCGCGATTAAACCCGGGACGCAGCAGGCGGCCCTCGCCGCGCTTCAATTTCGAGACCGCCGCGCGCTAAGACGGCGCCGGTGGCCCTCACGCCGACGCAAGGTCGGTTCGACGGGGAGAGAGCGCCCGAGGGAGAGCTCTCCCCCGCCGCCTGGGGGCTACCGTGGGGGACCCGATGTTCAAGACGCCCCGTAATATCCGCCGGCCCGCAAAACAAGCCCCCCCGCGCGACAAGGTGGAGCTCGAGGGCGCTGTAGCAAACCCCTCACGAAGACATCCCGCGACGACCTCGACAACATAGAGGCACGACCACGCCTCGAAGGAGCCCATCCCATGCGAATAAGACGCTCGAGCTCTTAGACACAGGGAGCTCACCCGAGAGGCCGTCGTCGGATCTCAAGACGGGAGGACCCCACCCCGACAAAGCCTCCAACTCAAGGACCCCCTAACGATCGGCAACAACGGCTCCTTCTCTCCGAGACCTCTCCCGTGTGCTGCTCGAGCTCTCTACGACGAGCTCTGCCTCGCAGCAATCCCCAAGAGCTCATCCCGCCGGTACAAGAAAAACGAGTTGGCCAACAACTCTGCGAAAGTCCAACCACTCACGGCCGATCCACCGTGAGCCATGCGGGGTTCACGACGAGGGAGAGGTCAATTGGCCATGCCGTCATATCCGTCGACTCCAACAGCTCGAGCGGTAGGCGGTAGTGCGACTCCAGGTACCTAAGCGCCCATACGCGGCGTGGGTGCTCCCCATACCGAGAAGATAGGTTCCAACTCCGATTAAAGACAAGGCGGCGGCTCGATCACCGCCCAAACCCACGATTCCAGCGTGCGGCGGCGGCCAATTTCAACATCAAGCATCCGGGGCTCGAAGACTCTCACCCTACGCCCGTGAGCTCAACGAAGAAGCTCTCCGCGCCCGATCGTCGTCTTCTCTTTCCTCTCAAAGACCTCGATCCGGAGGAGACCGATGTTCTTACCCCCCCTTACGACTATAAAAGGGGAGGTAGGCCTGCAGGGCGGGGGGACGGAGAAAAAATCTTCACCTCACGCTCGACTCACTCCCGCCGATATTGGCACTCCACCTCAATCACGAGACTTGGGAGCCTTCTTCCCTCTCTCGCCCGGCTTGTACCGAGCCCCGTATGAGCATTTGAGCTCGGATAGTGAACACACCGGACTAGGGTGCCCGATTTGCCCCAACCAAGATAAATCCTTTGTGTCATTGTCTCTAGAGCTAGCCATCGGAGCACGCGTGATTAGCCGTATTATTACTGTGACCGCGGTATAACACCACGACACCGACAATTTTCCGGCCGGAAGACATTTGTGAAGAAAACATTTTGCAACCTGACTATCACGAAGGCTATAAGACCAACCAAAAGGGGTTTCTACAGGAGGAGCAAATACCCTTTTTTTATGAACAGAGATAATTAGGTTGATTTGAAATATTGAAATCCTTGTAGCTTGTAGCTTGTAACTTGTAACTTGTAACTTGTGATTTGCTTTTTTGAACTCCCGGTTTGAATTTTTAATAAAGTACTGTAGGGCCTCGGCCCTCCATATTTGTTAAAAAAAAAATCCGGTTTGTCTAGAAGGAGCAGCTATCCTGCAGATTTAATTCCTACAAAGACTTGGTACGCCATTTTTTGAAGTTCATCATATATTAAAAAAACAAATATCACAAAAAAAAATGCTATTTAGGACAAAATTTGGTGAAGATATAAAATTTGTTACAGGACACTAAAAAGTGATGTGGCGTTGCTAACAGACATTGAAAAAGTTTAATTATCTATTGAACATTGGGTTCATGATAAGTTTGTTGAAAGACACAATATCAATCTGTTTCAGTCTCCTCTTGCGCCGGTGAATAAGCGCAGTCTGGTGGTTGGTCAGGTCCCTCTTGTGCTGCAGTTTAAACGCATTCTTGTGCTCTGTCCTGTCCCCTACCTCTTGCTTCTTAATATTCTAAGGAATGGAAATGGGGATAGTGATACAACATCAATTAAATAGTATTTTCTGACTGAGAAGGAGATAGTGATGAAATATCATTTATTTTATTTTTCTTTTTTTGCCTCTGGCCCTTTCTTCTTCCTCACCTCCCCATCTTCACTACGCTTTTCTGCCTTTGCTAGCTATCCTGCAAATTTGATTTATACAACGATTTGTCTCCATTTCAAGCATTAGATAGACCACTTCACTTGGTATGCCATTTTGTGAAGTTTATCAGTTATTAAAAAAAGATTACTTTGATCACAAAAACATACTATTTAGGACAAAATTTGGTGAAAGATATAAAATTTGCTACGGGATAAAAGTGATACTGCATTACCCGCAGACATAAGGAAAAAAAAGTTTAATTAGCAGTAAACATAGGTGGGACAAATCTTTGACAATGAACCAATTGATGACTACTAATTTTGACATGCCATAATTTTGGTTGGGCAAGAATTGAAAGCCAAGCCAACCCTTTTTCATGTTTGCGGATGGCAGTCTAAACAACGAACAGGAGAGCAACGTGCTGAGGCTATGCACGATCAGGCAAAACAAGGCGGCCAGGACGGCATGGTCCGCCACGACGGCAGAAGATCCTCCTCCGATTGCACGCTAGCGTTGTGCTGTTGCATTTTCCGATGCCTCCCAATTCTATCGCGTGACACTATTCGCACTGCTAGTGCTAGATTGCAGGTGAAGGAGCAGGATTCTTGTAGCATGGCAAGAGAAATCAGGAATCAACTCACGTGCTGAGTTGCATGTATATGGTGGTTGGCAACGAGGAACTCAGGAAAGCAATAGGGATCCCTAGTCTGTTTTTTATAAGCCTTGAGAAGTAGGGAAATATAGTGCACCTGTTTTGACAAGGTTCCACCACCATTCGGACCAGTTGATTTATGTCTGATCAGCTCCGATCCACAAACACGTGGCTAAGGACTTTCGACTGACCTGAACTCTACAGTTCATTCATTCAGCGCGTCGTTCAGAAGTTTCCGGCCGGAAGACAACAGTGATGAATGCAATTCAACATGCAGTCTGACAGACAATCACGAAGGTCTTGACTCGCTTGTAATTTTGTAAACCGTAGAACAACCAGAAGGGGGTCCTGCAGCTGAAAATACCCATTTTTTATTATGAACAGAGAAAATTTGGTTGATTTTACATTCGGTTAGCCTAGAAGTAGCTCTCTATCCTGCAAATTTAATTCATAGAATGGTTTCTCTCCATATTTAGCATTAGACAGACCACTTCGCTTGGTATGCCATTTTGTGAAGTTTATCATTTATAAAAAATGATTACTCCAGTCACAATAAACATTTTGTTGTCATTAACTTGTGCAACAACCATACAGAGGAACAGCCATTGGACTGGTATCTTCATTGAACCATACTATCATAGTGCAATTGAGTTAAACACAAGGTGGAATGCAAGAATTTCATAGAAATTGCACTGCAACTTCAGAGAAATTGATCCAAATCAAAATATACAAATAAAGAAATTTCCCATGTCCCAAACTAGAGAAAATCAAATTGCACTGCAACCCTCTCTATTGTCGGTCATCACGACACGCCCAGACTGATTAGTGGAAGGCCACATACCCGTGATCTGAATCTGGGCATACTAGAGAAATATGTGCTACTGCCCCAAGATGCATCGGCCATGTGTTTCCTGACGCCTCCTATTCCTAACCTAGCAATATGCCCAAAGTATATGTTGTATGAAATCCTTCCCTGAGAGTGCCACTTACAACACATTGCTGGTATATGGTTTTTGTATCAGGCATTCAGGTAGCTATATATACTCCTCCAACATTTAAGTAAGGGGAGCAATGGCTGATATCTGAGTCTATGCTGAATTGTTGAAATAGAGCAAAGGCTGCAACTACGCCAGTACAATGACATGTTTCAACTTTATTAAGCTGCCTGCTCGAAAAATCAATGGTTGTGTCCTTTGATCTGAACCATTCTTCCTCCAATGCAATGCTTCTAATGTACACAACTACCGCAGTTTAGCCTCCCCACGCAAATATCTGTTGTGGATATACTGATATGTGGGATGCGAATAAGTTCATGTGCATACTTTAATTCCGTTTTACAAAAGATTTAAGTTTCACCTTTAGTGAAATATAACTTATTTGATTGCTATGCCAACCACGAGAGCTGCCTATTTATCACTACTATTACAGATTATATAGCCGAACTTCATATTTAGGATCTGTTATAGGCATATACAACAAGATCCTCTATATGAGGCATATGCAACAATATCAGCTCTACAAACTCTTAAATACTAAATCGTAGCCCATACCACCTCTTACATGTTTAGAGCATGATAAACCGATTATTATTTAGTAGTTTTGTCAGGCTTTGATGTGAAATTTATATTATAGGTTAATGTCTTCGGTTACCAAGTAATTTCTAGGCACCACTAAGGACATATTATGTCTACTTGATTATCTTGCTTATTTGATATCATAAGGATTCAGAACCCACTTCAAGCAGGACTGAGCACACCTGATCTGCATACAAGGAGGACAGGCTCTCCAAACCATGCAATGCCATTTCAATGACAGCATTTCAGTTGTCTTCTTGTACCCAGCATTTCAGTTGCTCTCCAAACAGGACTGAGCAGACCTGATCTGCATTTCAGTTGTCTTCTTGTGCCCAGCGCCGCCCGTGGTTCCTCGTACGCAACACTGCATTTGATGCATTGTCATTCTCCCAATGCTCCAGATCCCTCTATGTTCCCTCCCGTTACAAGTCCATCCAAATCCCTTCGGCATTACGCTGGCGCCTCCAGCTGCAACTATGTGCTGCTGCCCCTGAAAGCATTGGGAGTGTGTTTCCCGATGCCTCCTATTCCTACCCCGGCAATATGCACTAGACACTCTATAGCACATTGGTATATGTAATATTTTTGTATGAGGCAGCTTGCTCCTCTTGGGGTATCACCCATATATACTCTCCTCCAGCATTTAAGTGGGAGAAGAAATGTGCTGATGTCTTAAACGATGCTGAAATAGAGTACAGGCTGCAATACACTAGTGTTGAAGCATGTTTCAACTTTATTACGCCGCCGGCTCGAAAAAACAATGGTTGTGTCCTTTGATCTGAACAGTTCTTCCTCTAATGCAGTACACCCTCCCACACAAATACTGGCTGTGATACATGGGAATCGGCACATGTACATACTTTTGTGTTACATAAGATTTGCAATATATTAAAAACAAATTCTAATGTTTGTATTTGAAAATAGGATTTTCAAGATCAAGTGGATTCAGGTGTGGACTTGTCATTCTCATGGAACTCTCACCCAATGTTGGGCCTCTCGAGCTCCGGCTGGCTTCCATCGTCTGGTTCACAATAATTCTACTTAGTGGAAGATGATGGGTGAGAGTGGGAATGACGCATGGATAACTTAAATGCAAAGATTAAAAATTAGTAGGATTTATTTTTAAACAACAATTCCGAGGTGACAAGAAGCGGAATGGGAAGAGAGAAAACGTGCGCTCTGCAACAACATGCAGAGGAGCTAGGAGGACCTCAGCTTCAATTCAAGACTGTCAGGAAACTGTACCATATGGGCCCAGGAACAGGCCGGCATCGTCATCAGTCTACAAAAGCTAACGGAGGAAGCCAAAGAGAGCCATCGAAGAATTAATCAGAGAACAGAATCCTCCTCCCCTTTCAGCTACTGTTTTTCTTCCTCTCCCAATCCTCCTCCCCTCTGTACACGGTTTCCCCCGTTCTATCTGCTCTGACCTCTCTCCCCCTGAGGTCTCTTGTATCCTGCTACTCCCCAATCAAGCTAGTAGTATATATGATAGTGAGTTGCTAACAGAAACTCACCAACAACTGAGACGTATTATGGATGTGACACAGCTCTGCAGCTGCAGTGACCAAGGACAACGGGCTGTTCGACAACATGTACGACTGGCAGCTCGGGCGCGCCGTGGATGGGCACTGACCTGGGCTTCACGCCCCAGAACATGGCGGACAAGGACATTGTCGCCGGCATCGCTTACGTGATATCGAAGAACAGTTGGGTCTGCTCGCCGTTCGGTATCGGATACTTCCAGAGATACAGACAACTATGGCATGGTGGAAAGGAGGGTGTGGCATTACGGTCATCGTCGCTTATATTGTATCCAAGGATTCGTGATTAAGTTGTCTTTCTAAAAAAAATCTAGCTGTCTTTTATTCTATTTAGGCCTTGCTTAGTTCTCCTCCAAATTTCAAGTTTTTCCACTCTCTCCATCACATCACATTAAATACACTAAAAACATATATTCGGATATGAAATATAAGTAAATAAAATAACTAATTACACACTTTAGATGTACATTACTGAGATGAATCTTTTGAGCCTAGTTACACCATGATAGGGTAATATTTACCACAAACAAACGAAAGTCTTCTGAAAGTGCTTCTGGGGAGTTCCAACGATTGCTTTTTCCAAATTTCTTGCCAACTAAACAAGGCCTTAGAGTTCTTTTTCGATTCAATTTAGGTTTACTTAGATGTTTTCAGATTTCTTCTTCCCTTCTCTCTGTCCAACACTCCTAAAAATTTCGTGGTCGTATTTACAGCGGACTCAATCAATCGGCTGGATGAAGGCTGAGGGTGGAAGAAAGCTAAGGGTGGACGACATAAATTTATTCGCTTTTATTAGTAGATATACATATAGATACAACTCGATAATGCTGGGAACCCAATATTTTTCTATGCAAAGCTTATTATTGAATAATGCTAAGCACTCGGGTTCACACACATATATCCCAACTGACAATTGACTAAGTGTCATGACAACAATCTCAGAAATTCAAATAAGAAGAAATCTCCTAAGTATCACAATTAATACACCATCTTTCATAGTACCCTTCTATTTCTAAGCCCGAATGGGAGTTAATATTAATTTTTTTTATTACACCCATATATTGACAACTAGATTTATCGCCCGAGGGCCCCAATGACATGCCCACCAGCTCGGTCTCTTAGTGCTCGAGAAAAATCTTTGTTGTGGGATGCCAAATTTATGAGTAAGGGCAAATTGGAAAGAAAAAATGATTATACGGGCGACGTTGAGCTAGGGGTCGTTCGTCGCTAGCCGACGACACCGAAGCTCTCGGCGGCGACGACACCGTGTCGTACCGGCGTAAGACGACCGCGAGGGGGAGGTGTCGCCCCTACGGGACGATCTCGTGTCGTTCATACTATATATCTATTCATGTAAATAAATATAATATAACGTAGTATAGCATAGTAACGTAGTATAGTAGGATACTCGTATAAATGAAAGAGATGTTAGGGGTTTTATAGTTGTTGAGGGGGCCCCCCAAAAAAAAAAGCTTGCAAGCAGCGTATCTGTTCAATCATATATGGCCGAGCGCGAGCCTTTAATGCTCTTGACCTCGCATGTTGCTGCAAACTGATAATTTTTATGTTGTACATTAAATTTCAAATATTATCCTCCACAGGTTAATGACCTATGTTTTCTTTGATAAAGTTGAAGATCTAAGATTAACATGATGCCTTTTCTTTTAGTTTATTACTAAAATTTCATTTAAATTCTTCTTAGCTAGATTAAAATTACTTTTTCTAGGCCCGCAGCAATGCGGGGGATTCCACTAGTTTCTATTACAAGGAATGCAATTACCAACTACACATCTTTGTGTATCATGGAGATTGATAAAGAGCATGCTGTTGTGTTCTCCATCAAAACGTTTACTCATGCCAAATATGGGTTTCCTATATTATTACTTTTCTATATAGTCCATGCTCTGCAGACCGCAGACCTTATTTTTCATCAATCACAACGTAAACTAAATGTGCCTTCTTGCCATGTTGTCATGTAACCTGAAACTCTGAACATGTGTTCTAAAAAACTTGCCATGTTGTAGCCTTAAATCCTTAACTTCCATTTCTGCAGTTTAGGTTTATACAACACCTGAAACATCTCAATATAAAGAGGTAAATAATATATGTTGGAAAATAGTAGATGAGCTTGCAGAGGACCCAGTGCCCCCCGGTTGTTCTAAGTAATACACTATTGAAAAACATCAAATCATTAAGACTGATTTCCAAACCCACAAGCCCAACTTTTTTATGGCTTGTAACGTTTAGATCTATAGATATGAAAATACATTATTTTTTGGTGGCTAATATTTATAAAAGTGTTATGTGCTGTTTTATTTATTTCAAATATTTATTTGTCTAAAGATCATGATTTTGTTTTTGAAAAGAAAAGATCATGAATTTTATACAGTACCTTCGTTTCTTCGGCATCTTATACTGTGGTAAGGCCTCGTTCGGTTCTAGAGGTTTGGCCTCCAGGAATAGTTCTGCCCAGATTCTTAGTTTATATTTGAATAAGATTTCATCAGCCGGAATGAATCCAGCCTTGATCCGTCAGAAACGAACAAGCCCCAAGTCCCATGGGCAGTTTGAAATTTTGTGCAGCTTTACTTATATTGGTTTTTTCCCAGTTCTATTTAAGCATATAAGTAGTCATGTCTGGCACAGCAACCTTTGATAATAAGAGTAAGCATCAGCCCAACGTTAAACAGGTGATTACAGAACTGACAGAACATAACATCACCATCAGTCAGAAATGAAGACTTGGGCAACAAAACATTGCATTTAACTATGGAAGACAGGTGAGCGAGCAGGCATTTATTTGAAGCAAAAGGTGCAGCTAATTCCTATAGGAACCAGCCAGAGCTGCCCGAAAACTCGCAAAAAGGAACCAAAGTGCTTGGGAACCAAGTACACATAACTCAAATACACGACTAACAATGCGAATTGAAATGCAGCCGAGCCAATGCTTCTCCGGCTTGGGGGTTCTTTCCCATACTAATCGTGCGACAATGGAACCGCACTTGCCTGATTCAAGAAAGAGATTTATCAGTTAATCCAATTGTTTGAGACTGCTCAAATGAAGACTCAATGCTACACATATTCTCTTTAGCAGACATCAAATAACTTACCAGGCTACGGTATTTCAGAGCATAGAACATCTCAAGGTAGCGGCGAAGTCTCGCCTCTCAGGTTGCTCACATACTTCCAGAATCCGTAGACACCAGTCAGGGTCATCAGCCTCTCAGAGTAGAGCTTCCAGGTGTACCTGAGCAATCCAAAATTTATAGTATCAGGATTTACTCCTAACTAGAGAACGGTAACTCAAATTTCTGAATTTTCGTCGCATGAAATGATATAGTGTTTGTAACCAGAGATGGCTACAAGGGTAACATAGATATCTAAGTGCTCAACCCTATAATATCTGATTGTGAGAATTAATCAGATGTGTCCATTGGTCAACAAGAATTCTTCAGTGCATATCTACTTATATCATATATGGCAGAAGAGAAAATTTTCGTACTTCTCATAAATTCTCTGCAGTCCACCCTGTGAGATCTTGTCCCAGTAACTTGGATCTGCCGTGCTCTTCTCAAAGAAGTTAACCAAGATATCTGCAGCCTTGTCACTGTGGTAAGGATCAATGTGCAAAACCAGACACCCCGTCCACAATGATTTCAGCAGGGCCACCATGGCAAGTTGCAATTGTTGGCAAACCGCACGTCATGGACTCAATGACAGTCAGGCCGAATGCTTCATAGAGTGCAGGCTACAAAAACAAAGTGATAAAATGATTTAGTCCTGCACAAGCTCTATAACTGTCGTTATCTGAAAGTAGATTGCACTGTTGTTGGAACTTGTAAGTGATTTATTAGATAAAGTGTGTATACATACCTGTACAAATGCTCCCTTCGTGTCACAAATGTAGCGGTACAACTCCGCGTTGCGGACACGGTTCATCTGAGCTGAGATCCACCGGATATGGCCCTTCAAGTTGTACTGATCAATGAGACTGTACATCTTCTTGAACTCTGCCTGCTCCTCCCTGTCCTTCGATTCCTTGCCATGGTCACCAGCAACAATCACAAGGTTTGCCAATTCCCTCAGGCGTGCATTCTTACCATACATCTCAACCAAGCCTGTCATGTTCTTCACACGGTCAAGACGAGCCATTGAGAAAATGATTGGCTTCTTCTTGTCCTTCAACACATACCTGGAAGCAATTAAATACCAGGTGTTCAGTTGGAAAACTTATTTATTGTAAATGACAATAACAGATTTGCATATCTTAACAGATAGAAAGATGGACAGACATCCAGAGTGTTGGAATATTTACAAGCTGATTGACTACAAGAAGACATTCAATCAGTTCAGTACTCACTTGTGCTCATCGCTTCTCAACATCACTGAAGAGGAGCTCCTCAATTTCAGGATGGAAGGCAGTGAGTCTCTTGTCAGTTTCAGTGTATGGGTAGTAGACACTCATGTCTGCTCCAGGAGAGACAATGTTGAATTTGGGATCAAAAACATCAATGCCATGGACAACACGGTAAAGTCCAGGAAGAGTGAACGCGATGTGGGACTCATACTGCCCCACAGTGTCCTTGCTGTAGAAATAACAGAGAAAATATCAGATACTAGTTTAGTTACTATTACAATACAGCGAGATTGTAAAGATAATATACAAAACTTACCTTCCCGCGATTTCTTGGAATGTACTGGTGATGATGAAATCAGTGTGATTCATGGCAATAAGGTCAGCTGTGAACTGGCATGAGAAGTGGTATTGGCTGTCAAATTTGTCCAAGTATATGTCTGAGTTGGGATATTTGGTTTTCTCAAGGCATGGGCAATGGTACACTGCAAGTATGTACAAAAAATATTAAGCATTTGGAGAACTAAATAAATTATAAAAATACAATTACTCATGAACAGACAAACAGACCTGAGTAACTCCCAACTTATGTGCGAGCAGAGTGGCGACTAGGTTGCCATCACTGTAGTTGCCAATGATAAGGTCAGGCTTGGCCTGCATTTCTAACATTATTTCACTGGCAACATCCTGTAGCACAGAATGCATGACTTCAGTATTACTCAAACAAGCTATGATGTGTAGGACATTCAGTCAGATAATCTATATACCTCAGTGTATGTCTCCAGGTATGGCCAGACATCAAAACGAGAGATCCACTTGCGGAGAATACCATCCTCATTTCTGAATGGAATACGAATAATGTCTGTGTGCTCAGTTCCAATGACCTTCTCCAGCCGCTGACCGCATCGTAGTCCCAACAGCATCAGGCAACAGCCTGGTAACCTGCACAGATAAGATTATGTAGGCACATTTACTGAGTAAATCAAGACAGGACAAAAAGGGTTCAGAAGGCAAAATATGGTCTCAAACATGAAACATACAATGAGGATCTTCGGGGTGATGTTGAGGCCTTGCTGCTTAATCCTAAGAAGCATCTCATTCTCCAAAGCACGGACTTGATCCAAAATGTACACAACCTGCAAAATGATTGCAAATGAGAAACCTAAAAGCTACAGTAGCTAAAATAAAAAAAATAATCACTAAGCTTCTGTACCTGACCACCAGTGTCAGGGTATCCAAGCACATTGGATTGGGCAAAGTAGCCATGAGGAGACAGGATAACAACATTAAACATCATTGGTATAGTTCCAAGGAACTTCTCCAAGTTGGCAGGATCAGGAGCCTCAAGAAGGTCAAGAAGCAAGTGGAGTGTGTCAAGTACGCGCTTTGCGGTGTCACCCCAACCCTTCTCCAAGCCAAGCTCTTGGAACCTAAAGCGGATCATGGTGGCATTACAAGCAGTTAATCCATTTGTAGTTCAACCAAAGTTACATGGCAAGGACAATTTATTGTTCAATCACCTGTGGTTGAACTCTGAGTAGGGGGTGTCTTGAGGGACACCCAGTAGATACTCTTCTGCCTTTCTAAGGGATGACTGAGGCCACGGAGGCTCTGAATTCTGTCATTCAGCATCATCGTCTGTAACAGAAAAAAAAGGACATACAAATGAAGGAGTCGGTTGGCATCATTTCATCCATTTTCAGGTTATGTAAAGTTCCTACAAGGAGAAGTATGTGCTTGAAAGATTCTGGACTTTAAGCTTACCATGCCCTTGTAGTTATGGGCTTTGAGGAAATTCAGCAACGGGTACAGGCTCTCCTTGTCCTGGAACAACTTGGAAGATAGGTGTCGGTTAAGGAATTGCACTCCATTTCCAATGGACTTTGACATGGAAGGACGAGGGAATGAGGCATTGAAGGGCTCAAAATCAAGCTCAAGTACGAAGTTGTTGTTGGAACTGTACAAGGAAAAGGAGGTACGGAATTAGGACATATATAAGTTTCTATAACTAGAATCTAGAGATTAGACTATAAAACTACAAATAATTCATCAAAGAACTTACTTCAGATCCACCAGCTGTTCCTTGAATGCCAAGTACTCAGAAACACTCAGCTCCTCCACAGCCAACTCGCTTACATTCACTCGAATGTAATCCCAGACACCAGGCCTTGGCCTGATAGCAAGTGCTACCCAAGGGGGGAGCACAATTGCTTCCTATATGCAGAAACGGGAAATTAGAATGAGCACCTGAATTTCAACTGGCAACCACTCAAGCAGACATCTCAGCAGTGTTACCTGAGCAGCACGAAGAATGTCTTGAAGGGCGCATACTTCTCCTTGTCATTATCAAACAGGGCATCAAACTCAGCAAGCAGTTGATGGCGCTGAAGCATTCCCTTGCCCAGGTTAACATACCTGTAAAAGTGAATTCACAAAAAAACTGGATGTTACAGCTCATATCATGTAGCTTTTTTTTTCCTGTTGCGATGGACATCTCATATCCTATTTAGATCTGAAGGATGTAAATATTAAATGGCACTCTACCAGCTAAAGACAAACAATCTGCCAAATGATGTACCACAGACTATAGTGTCTTATCAACTAAATTGTACTAATCAAACCAAAGGGCTACAAAAACTAAAGAACAGCAACACTATGCTTCCTGATCATAAAACCATTATATATTGATATGAGTCGAGGATGAATATGTAACATCCTTATTAGCAATTAGCATGCATGATGGTGTCAACAAAAGAAACCAAGAAAGAAGTTGCATATGCTCATGTTTACATTTGGGTGTGCTATTCAGATATAGGGATGAAGAGAATACCAAATTTAACAAATTTCAGTACCGAAATTAAATGCAAGTTACATATTTTGGCATGCTCACTTGGAAAAGAGTGCAATCAGCTCATTGGGATGAGAGGAGAAGGTGGCACCAAGGCGTTCGCAAGAGACTGTGGAGGCGAGTCAACTTGGCAGCCATGTCTCAATGATACTCAATACTGCAATTCGAGCTACACAGTTAAGATTCAGCAGCACCACTTGTACAAGAACAAGAAATCAAGACCTAGCACTTAGAAGACTGTCTGAAAAAAGTAGGTCATGATAAAGCAACCTAAATTTGAATATGCAGCTATAATATTTGATTTATCTCAACAGAAACACTTAACAAGATAGAAACCTATAGCAAAATAGTCATGATAAAAGCAGGGACTTATCCCCACCCAAACAAAAGCAAGTACTTATTCAGTATTGATCCTCCACCAAACAAAAGCAAAGTACTGATTCCGCCCAAAGCAAGTACTGATCCACACAAGCACTTAGTTATCTGATAATATTTTCAAAGGACAAAGTAACCAACTTTATTGAGTTAATTTTCTGTCTTAAAAGTAAATATTGATGCCATTCAGACCCTAAAACCCACTAAGAGGCAGCCAAAAACCTGTAAAAGTTAAGAGGATTTGGCTTCCGAATGAGCACAGCCAACCACAGGAATGGACACCCCAAATTCCTAGAGTAAGGACATCAATCAAAGCGTGAAATATAGAAAAATCCAACAAGATGACTTTTCTAGTAAATAAAAGAACAAAAAAAAACAAAAAAGGTTTTTTTCGCGCTAATAATCCACCAAAAGGACAAATACAGTCCTCGGAAAGCAAAAGAGGTGAGCACGGCACGCAATCACAGCAAGATCTCAAGGAAACTACAGAGCCTTGAACTTGTACTGCATCCATGTGTGAATCCAAGTTTACCACCACCAAATAAAAATCCTAAGCTAGAAAAGGACGGTGGAAAGCTCTGTGCGCGGTACAGCAACGGCTTAGATCAGAGAAATCTAAAAACCCAAGAACATGTCAGCACAGCCCAGACAAGATTCAGCCATCCAGGCGGTGACGCTCTCCACCCCCAACGAGTCATGGAACCGGAAGAAATGGCGGGGGCAAGGAGACAATTAAGGCGAGTGATTGCGCTCATCAAGACGCGACCTTTTTTTCTACCGCGGCCAGATTAGCTCAAAATCCCAGCAAAACCCCACCTAGGATTACCAGAGGGCAGAGGTTTAGAACAGAGATAAACAGAAGAGCAAGCATACCGCAATGGTCAACAGGAGCAGTCCAATGGAGGAGGCTTTCTCCGGGACGGAAGAGGAACCAATAAATAGAGCAAGGAGGTGCTAGCTAGCTGTGGTGCAGATGGTAGGGCCCACCTTCAAGCAGTGACAAAGCTGGGAATTAAGCAATGGATAATGCCAAATTACTACCAATCAAATTTCCAAATACTACTGGTGGTGTCACTGATAGTGTCATTGACTCAATGGTGCGTAAGCAGGGTTTTTTACCGTTCGGTTTAGCATCCAATTAGCATATGCTGGCCTACCACTACCAGACTAAAAAATGGAAAAATTGGTTTTCGAAAAAGCTAGGACCAAATTTTTAGTACAAAAAAAAAATGAATTGAGGTCGGGGTAAGCTGTACAGGTGCATGAAGGTGAAAACATACCAAACACGAAGGACTTTTGCATCATGGAGACAAATCATGGAGATTTTTAGCACGAAATAAAAAAAAATTAAAAGTGTTCTTTCTACTATTCTCGTCCTAATTTTAAACCAGCGAAATTCAAAACCGGTGATCCGCAGCTTTACCGTAACAACCATTGCAAAACCGACCCCGGCGGTTTTAATAATCAGTAAAAAACCCTGGCGGCAAGAGCAAAATGAGCATATGCTGGTGAAATAAAACCAGACTAATGGCCCGGTTTCGAAAAAGCTAGGACCTTTTAAGATACGATAACACCAGGTGCAGTCAACGCAAGAAGGACTGGCTGGGAGAGAACAGGGAGATCAGCACAAAACCAAAAAAAATAAAAGTGTTTTATTCTCGTCCTAGATTTGTCAAATCGAAATTAAATTTCGCAGCTGATTTGGTGAAGCAAAAAAAGCCGGTGAAAAGGCAGATACGATTGATATTAATCAGACTCAAACGCAAATGAAGATTGTCCGGATTAATTAAAATAAAAAAGCAGCCCTATTTTCCCTCCCTAATGCCATTGAAACCCCTCCTTCTAGCCCTTAGCCCATAAAACATGGGTATCTCAGAAAGACCGTGTGCAGAAACAACGGGTGGAAACACCAAGAACGTGCTGCGAGCAAGTGGGCGAATTCTCTACGGGGAAATTCAGGCATAACCATCCCTAAAATGCATCCAAATCACCCCTCCTCCCTTCCAGAGCTGCGTCCAGTCAGCACGCCGGCCGCAAAAGCGACAAGCGGCAACAAGAAAGTTGCCGAGCGCAGATATCGTTTCAAGAACACAAAGGCATCGGTTCTTGCGAAGATTATAGGTCGATGCAGCTGGCTGGGTGAGTGATGAACGAGCCAGCCGCCAGACGGCCCTCGCATCGGACGTGCCGCCGTGCCGCGAGGTGGGTGGGTGCGTTCGTTCCAAACAAGAAGAGAGCTTGCCTGAACAAGAAGTGTGCCTATGCGGTGCTGACATGGAATGGAAAAAATCAAACGAGGTGGTGACGAGAAGCCAGCGGAAACGGAACAGAAAAAAAGGAGGCGCTTCTTTCTTCTTGCACGGAAAGAAAGGGGTAGATGGACGGGGACACAAGAGGAGTACAAGAGCGCTCTTGTCATATCAGAGCCAGAGGTCACGGCTAGTGTCCCAACAGCATATGAGATCCAAACGCTTTACGACGACAATGCATGATGTTTGTGTGCCATTAGAGCTAGATCGATCCCATCACGTTGACAATTACTTCTCTCAAAAACGTTTTCCAAAAATAAAAAAAAGCGTTTGGATCTTAGTATGAAGATATGCAGGCCTTTTAGTAAACTGTATCCCGAAAAAAAAAACTTTTCAGCAGTCTATGCAAAGGACAATAGATCTTGAATATGAAATAAGAATTCGAAAAAACTTTTCTGAATATGCGCAGGGTAGTAAAAAAAATTAAAAATGGGGTTAAATAAACTGAATAACGCAGTAGCACCCCAACCAACACATGCACAATTCTGGGACACAGTAGCACGCATTGCATCGTAGAGGGGCAACACGGACGAGACGAGTCATGGAGGCATACCTTCGCAAACGGTGGGACGTCAGAGCACAGGAATGGCGTCGACAAAACAGAACAGGAACTGGAACAGATGCAGAGAAACGCAACGCAATGCGGAGGTTGGGGGCAGGACGGGTGAAATTTATAGCGGCAGCAGCGGATAAGTCTCTTGATGTGCTTGTGAAACAAGCCATGCCATGCCATGCCATGAACAACCGTGATCTGAAAACCTGATCGCCACCTCCGGTTTCCTTTTCGGTTCAATGTGCTGAGTCAGGTTCAACCATTTGCTTGACCCACGGCAGGAAAAGAAAAGGAAAGGCAGGTGGATGAGATGGCATCTCGATCGGCGGCATGTTCTCCTACTGCTGCTGTGGCCGCGGCCGCCGCCGGCGGCGGCGGGTGGTTTTCAAGTCCGGTTCCGAAATCAGGCGATGGAGGTGCTGGTTTTGGAACACCACGTCGTGACTCGTGACCAATTCCAATTTCTTTAATCTGCAAATGGGCATGTTTACTGATTTCCATTTGGGTCATCATATCACAGCATGGTAGGGTAGGTCAGAGGTCTGTCGTCGTTGGTCGCCGGGGAACACGAAAAGGAAGGAAGCTTCATTCTGCGGTGAGTGTTTCTGAAATGGAGTTCTTTTTATTTATGGGTGTTTTGCAGTTTGAATGGAAGGTTGTTGCTTCGTGTAACTGGTACGTTTCTGAAATTGGGTCATCATCGCAACATGGTCGGTGTTTCTGAAATTGCACACACACACCATCGTCACAACATTTAGGTAGACATTTCCTTTGAAACATAAAAGATTTAAATGCACTCACGCACACGTATATTTTTGAACATATATGCACACACAAACGTATCCTATAACCTTCGATCTTCAGGAAATTATGCTAACCAATTTTGAGATTGATGAAGTCATATAATATATGTAAGAGTGGCTTCGTTTATACTTTGTTTTTTTATTAAAAAAAAGCTGGGCTTCTACTTGTTCTATTTGTTTTAGCCATTTTTTTTATACTTTACTAATACACAATGGTGTAGTACCCCAACTTTCATATTTTCATGCAGAAATGTCCCAAACAATGGTTGTCTCACAAGTCATTATAGATTTATAGTTAGTTATGCCTTCATCTATCAAAAAGAAAACAATAGGGGAGTGGGTTAGGTAAGGAAGTCACTCCATCCTTAGAACCACCTTGTTTTACAGGCCGTTAATAATGGGATAGATGTAAATGGAAGATAGCTGTCTGCACCGAAAAAAATGCATATACTAACATTATTACCCTTAACTCATCAATGTCTACATGGATAGACTACACTTTCTATGCTAATGTTTACAACTGCTTTTATTGGGCATGTCCTCAAAAGTTGTATAAGCTGGTGGGACAAAGCTTGTGTGAATCGTGGTGTGAAAGGGATGAACTCTAACAACAATATGCTTTTTAGAAAGAGCTCTACTTGTTTTAGCTTTAACCATATTAGAAGAAGAATCTCAATCCCGTGAAAGCAAACATGTTACTAGTGCATCTAGGATTCATACGCCGGTGACTCATCACATAGAAAACAATAAATTATTAAGAGTGAATAAAATTATGCACATTTGCCGTGTGCATCCATCCCATGATGCAAAGTCTAGAATGAACTTTTTGCCTTTGGCTAAAAAACGCCCTCCATTTCAGAGTCCAAAGAAAAGGTCAAAGTCGTAGTTGGGAAATACTAGAAAGCAAGATTCTGACGACAGCGACCGATTTAGGCATCAATTTTCTTCTGCCAAAGGAAAACAGAATTCCAGAAGCCAAATATCCAAAGGTGAACACGGATCAAGAAATGTTAACCCACATGGACAACCAACAGATTTTTTTATATTATTATAACAATGTTTGAAATAAACTGTTACTTACATACTTTGTTTTAAGTTATAGTTTGTTTGACTTTTTTACCCGTCAATTAACCACTCGTCATATTCAAAAGTATGTGCAAGATATCAGTTCTTTTGTTGTGGCATGTTTGATTAATTAATAAAGTTCTTTAAGAATGACTTCAATTTAACTATGTTTACACAAATTTTTTTTTAATAAAACGGGTGGTCAAACTTAAGATCAAAAAAAAGTCAAAAATAAGGTGGAACGAAAAGGAGTAGACAGAAGAAAAAATAAATAAAAACGGTCGACACAAAATTAAGATCGCAAAAAACAACTGTTTCTCTAATTCGTGTTAAATCTCTCATATTTTTTTCAGTGATAAGCGACGTGTCGGTCCACTAGTGTATATTGGAGGTTCACAAGATAGGGCCGGGTGTGCTTTTTGTGCATTGTTCATGGCCGAGTCTACCTGCATGTATATGAGTACCCTGTAATCCAAAAAAGATTTTTTTGTTTTTTTTAAAAAAAAGCTTCCCGATGGACAACTTAGAGAGTATGTACATATTCAGCAAAATTTAGACCAACCATTTTGCGTTGTGAATTAATTCCAATCACATTAGCACAAACCCGACTTTTCATTCATACACGTCTATCTATATACTTATTACGTGGATTCAGGGAATGAAGCGACCACGAATTCAACAAGAATATATGGCAGGCATCTAGATGCGTTTACTTTGGGTGGAAACTAATTCTTACGCGGCGAACAGCAAGACATTCAGCAATTCGTAGTTGGTTTCTCCTTTGCTTCTGTCTATGTACATCCATTTCACAAGCATCGGTTGACATAAATATTTTGCAATATAGGATGCCAGTTTCGAAGTTGGAAACATCAACGTTTGTCTTACAAAACAAATAGTGTCAAATTAGAATGTGAGAGTTCGGAGGGGGGAAAAGGGATATATATACCATACCATTAGGCCATTCTTATGATGGTTAGTTGGCAGTAAGCCAAAAGAACTCGAATTAATCTAGAATTGATTAATGCGACTTTCGACGTAGTCCACCACTTGTATATATGATCCAGTCGCCAACAGAAGACTGCATCTGGCACACAATATAAAAGCAACTTTTTCAGTTTGTTCATGTGACCAAAAAGGTGATCTAAAAAGGTGACAAGCTAGCTAACCCATCAACCGCCACAGCCCTGATTAACCAGCACTAATAATTTAAGCATACAACAATCCCCTGCATCGCATTAGGGACCAATCCATGGCGCAGGATGATTGGCCTGGCAGCTTCACAGCCGTGGCCCTAGTGGCGGACCCAAACCACGGCGCCGGCGCTATCACTGAATATACTATCGATCGGGTTTGGTGTGACGATGGCCCTAGAATGAATATATCGACGGGTTTGGTGTGACGATAAATGACAATCGACAGGTTTCATTCATTCGGCCGTTGATTTGCGTTACTGGCTATCTGACACCACGGTCCACGGTTTTCTCAGATGGAAGTCATCTATTGATATACGACGGAAGATTTGGCTTCCAGAAAGTAACGTCAGCTTGGAAGTCGTTGCAAATAAAGAAAGAGGTGAATTAGCATGACAGAGGCCATCACAATTCCCCAACGTGTTTGGCTTGCATTAGCTTTTTTTTTTAGAGAATTATGGCTTGAATTACATTAGCATGACAGAGTTGGATTATTGCCTCTTGGCATGTTGGATCAGCGTGCGGCCGCATTTCGGCGACACACGCCTGATGAGTTAGGCAGGGGTCCAAACCAGGCGGAGGCAAAGCGTCCCGAAGCGCTGATCAATCACATATTCACATGGCCGAAGATGGCTGGAAAAGACACCTATGGACCATGCCTCCGCTGTGCTCCTGACCACTGGCCACAAGCACATGGTTATGAGAACTTTCGAGTTCATCCGGATTTGTCTGTCCTGTTTCGTAAAGGTGTCTTTTCAGATAGTGGCCGGCCAGCAGACCAGCATTTTCCACCAAGCCAATGCAAGTGTTCCTACGACAGCTGCAGAAAGAGCAGATTCACAGAGATCGGAAAGGAACCACAGGCAGATTATGTTCACAATCAGATAAAGTATTTTTAAAGCAAGAATCAAAGAAACCAGTAACGTGACAAACACTGTCCAAGGGACTTGTATTGGTAACAGAGGGGTTTGGTTGGTACAAAGGAAATTACACAACAATCTCTCCTGTTGCCACAAAAAGATACATGTACATGATTTCAGAAGATCCCATACAAAGAGGCTGAGGGAAAAATGGTGCTTTCATGCCCACCTCAACTCTCAAGGAAGGAAAAGGGGAAAGGTGGGAACACTTGGGACGTATATATATTTACACAATGGTGGAGATGGGGATGATGATGCCTGACAATGGTACATCTTCAAAAGAATATACTACCTACCTAACCTTCTTTCCTTTTTTTTTAAGAAAAATAACAACAATGCACTATCTACCCGCCTGGTGAGCAAGCTTCAATAAATGAACAGAATGGTACATTTCCCTACACGAGTCTTCTAACAGTGTGTGTGACTCTAAGCCCATCATTATATTCACAAATGCTGATGGTTGACATTGATGGGCCACCTTGCAAGGGTCTTTAACAGTTAAGATGCTTTGGAACGAGGTTTGGGCCACCCTCATGCACCTTTTGCAAGTGCAACCATCATGCACCTTGAGTTTACATGATAAGCCATCTTGCAATATCAGAACCAAAATGTCTCTCCTTGATTAACCCACTGCACAAAAATCCTTAGATAACCCCCTGAGCCTGGATCTCAGCAGCTTGATCATCCTGAAAGATCCAAATGAAATCATTTGTTTATTTGTTGGGTGAACCACTATTATGAATGGTCAGCAATTGTAGTCTGCCAGTGATAGTCATGCAATCCAAAGTTCCAAACACAAAAAAGAGGGGGAGCTATTTCAAGAGAAAAAAAGAAGTATGAGGGCTCTCAATTCCATGCAAACAAGACCTTGATACTACAGGCTTATTAAGAAAATTAGGTCCAAGAGGCTTGCAAACCACAATTGCAGTAAAAAGGAATGGGCATGAAAGTCATAAAAATATAATAGAAAAATGGCAGGTCAGAAAAAGAACCCAAATAAGGTAGCTACTCTTTGATTGGGTCCATGACGTTTAGGTAAAACAAAAGGGTTTTTGTAAACTATGGTTAAAGTACGCAAAACTCAAGTAGAAGTTATAACAAAAAAGTAGGATTGTTCATTGCACTAACCGCTGTCTCGAGCTTACATCATGAACACCATTATCAGTTGAAATATTCACATCAGGAGTGCTTATGGCTTTTGACCTGTTTAAGCATAATGAACAGCACAAAAAATAATAATGCAGTTAGAAACATTGGCAATAACTGATCTTTTTGTTTTTCTAAACTTGATTCATGCAAGTCTTACAGAAATATCAGGTTTCATCTCCAGGTAAACAGTTGAGAGGTTCCTATCTCTAGCGATCACTACTGGTCTTACAGAGCTTCCTGTGAACACGCCCTAGTGTGTGCAGTTTTCTGCTGACGGCAATCCTCTTCTGTACTTCTGTGGCGCGATTGTAATCCATGTACGTACTTTTGTGGTGTGTTTGTGGGTGTTTTAGAGTGAGTGTTCTTCTTGAACTATTTCCTAGTTAATGCAATGATGCTAGGTCTCCTGATAAATGATAGACCAAAAAAAGAGAAAAGGACAGTAGAATAACCTTTCATTGTCTGAAGCCGAAAGCCAGTCGAGATCCAGGAAATTTGAATCACCAGAACCATTGCAGTAGTCTAGTTCACAGCTTATATGCTTAATGTGAGACACTGTCGGAGTATACCTGAGTATTTTTCAAGAGAATGGAGAATCAACAACTTATGTGTCAGTGTCAGAAACTAATTTCTCAAAAAAGTATACTTTAGGATAATGAATCTGCTACCAAAAGAAGAACAGAAAAGATGGGAGTTACAGAATCCAGATAGCATAAGCCAACCTTGACTTTGACATGGAATTGACAGAGGCTGAAGACATCCCATGCCATGAATCAGAACTCCAGTTTGGATCTTGTCCTTCATTTTTGAACCAGTAAATGCTGAGTTTGAAATTCCATTTGGTCTATTGCTGGACATTGATGGTTTGCTTTTTTATTAAGAATGCTGCCATCTGATCTTGCCCTCTTCATCAATTTACTGACAAAAAATGTATAATTTCAGATAACTAATGAGATAGGTGGTGTAGATTCGCACAATGCATGTATCAATAAAATCTGGATTATTTCATGCTTAAAATAAGTGGTCCAGAAACACTAGAAAGCCTTGCTACCCCTTCAAGAACATGAAAATATATAAATAATTCAAGTGTCCTTGCTACCCTATGAAGAAGGGTAAAAGGAATGAATAACACAATTTCTCCATCTGAACTTTCAAAACACTGGTTAAACCAGAACAAGTGGATCAGAATTTTTGGTTCCACTATCACTTATTAAAATAAATTTAACGTGCTATTAATAGGAGACAATGGATATAGATACTTCATAGTCATGTGTACATAGTACATACTTAACCCTGTAAGTTCAAGCATACTCCCTTCGTGACATTGAAAAATGTCGTTTTTTACTTTTAGACTTTTGTTTGACCATTCAGATTATTCAAAAATTTATATAAATACTATTTATTTTGTTATAACTTATTTTATCATTAAAGAAACTTTAATAGTGATTTATTTATTTTATTATTTGTATAAAAAAATTGAATAAGAGGAACAGTCAAACAAAAAGTCTAAAAGTCAACAACGACAGCTATATATTGCTAGCTTACTTTGTCTCGTCATCAAGTACATGCTCGCCACCAGATTCTGGCTCCCAAAGTGCAGGTTTTCCCATTTGCGTTCAAGTATCCTAAAAATCTGAAATTTAAATACAGAGGAAAAACAAGTGACAGAAACTTAGTCCATACTCATAGTATTTTCCAACTGAAACTTCAAAACAGTAAGAAGAACACTCATATCTTAATCACACATACAAGTTTATCGCTGCTTGTTTGTAAGCATCCATATAGGCATTACTATAGTACCGCTGCAGTGTCCTAAAGAACTCTTGAGATTGGATGGCAAACTTCAAGTGCCCTCTTTTGCGAGAATATCTACACATGAAACCACAAGGCAAGTTCATCAGAGAAGTGTGCAAGAACAACCCAACATGTAAAGAATGTTGAATGCTATGGAAGTTATTTGACTTCCCAAAATGTCAATAAAAATATTATTCAATTAACTAGCCACCAGTCACATTATCAGTAAAACTGTGCAAGAACTCTAACAATTGAATAATCCTTTAGTTTGATTGGCATATTAATGTAATGTTAAGCTATCTTTCACTTCTGGTTCATGTGTTACAGTCCACTCTGCACAGTAGTTATACATTATTAAGTTCCCTGGATCAGCAAGTAATGTAGAATCCACAGAATGAGCACATACTAACTGTACTTCATAATTGAAGTGACAACTGACAAGTGACAAGTGCTAGTTTAGTCCACTGATCAATCTAGGTGCAGATGGCACCCTGTCACCCTATTTAGACAGAGCAACAGCACAATGTTCCCTTTAATTTACATACAGATCACAGCTATTTTTCTCGAACACGCAGGGAGAGCTGTGTATCATTGTATTAGTAGAAGAAAAAAGGAGTCATACATAGACCCAAACAGACTCACACACCCCACCACCACACCTTCCCTGTTTTCTAAGACTTCATCATCTCAGAATGAGAATACAGATCACAGCTATCAATTGTATATTGTATAGAGAAGAAAAAATCAATGAACCTCTCCACATTTTGTAGGTGGGGGGAATGGAAACATCGCTATACAAATGGATTCCAACTTTTCCTATAACTTAAAGAAAAAAATTATCCACGGCAGATAGATAGGATGATAAAACAGAAATATCTTGACATAATGCCAAGGTAGTACAATAAAAATGTAATTTCAAAAATTAAGTGTCAGCTTGATTAGAGTAAAATTAAACAGACGAAATAAGAAGAGTAATTTTATACAAAAAGTAGTAGCATTGCACTAACCTATATGATAAAAATATTGAGAAAGTAAATAGCATAGCAATGGACTTTAATAATCGATATGAAGAAAAGCAATTCGCTCATAGCTGATACACTGTACGATTATTGCAATACTATTGATACCACTGTATGAATAAGTGTAGCCCTAGCTCCTAAAATAAGTGGCCTTAGTCTCAAAAATACTAACTGAGCCTATATACTGTCTCGTTGAACCTTTTTAGAGCCATTAATCAGCACACTTGATTGATGATAGCCTATTTTAAAATTCTCACATCATAAATTGTGTATTTCAAGTACAAAATAGTTCTCAAATTTAACTTTCATAACTCCAATTAGCTTCATGGTTTTATTTCACTTTTCAGAATAAATACTAGTCTTTATGCCACTCATCCTGGCATAATCAGTTCGATTTGAAATGCAAACACTTAAAACAGACCAGATGCTAAGCTAATAAAAGACACTTGGATGAGTTCTGAAATAATGTAATAGCATATATGCAATGCAAACCATTCCTTATTTCAACACACAAGCATACTGTGGAAGGAATAAAGAACCTACAGTTTTTCTAACAGATAGAAGAATAAAGCAACATTCAATGGAGTACCTTATTGTGCGCAGCGAACCACCATACTGTAAAGCCAGTGTGTCACCCATCCGCTCATAAAAATGCATCAAATGTCGAGACAAAGGGGAGTCTAAATGAACTTCTGGAGATTCTAAAGAACCAAGTTCATGTAACTGGTGTCCTAGAGCAGCTAAGCCATAGGCATATTGAGCAACATTTGTGCGTCCAAACAATCTATACAGTTTGTAATGGAGGACACCCTTTTGAAATTTTTGGAGGCTTTATTTGGGTAGATCCATTGACCTCAGATTTATCTTCTGCAATTCCATTGCCAGGATCAGAACTGCCACAGGTATCTTCTTGGGAAATGTCATCAAGATCATCAACATAGTCTGCATTGCCACAATTGTTGTTGTCATCACACACATGAGGACCAAAACCATTTTTCCTATAAAACATAAAAACTAATATAAGAAAGTGTCAAGCCATTCAAGAGGTACATGAAAATAGGAATTCAAATTGAATAGCAGAGAAACCAGTATAGTAAATAACAAATACTTACAATGTAGGGCTTAAGTTAAGGTTGTTCTCTGCACTTTGAGCTGGGGAAACTTGACAATAAAAAAGAATTCTGTCAAGTTCAGAGCTTCAAATGCCACTTTCAAAAAACACTTGAAGGGCATTTGTACTTTTGCTGAAATACAAATTTTCTTCAGTTATGTACAGCAAAAGCATTAAACAGGACATAAGTTTCAGGCACATAACACAAGAATTAATACCTTTGAGAGTTCTTATGAAGATCCCAATGTAAAAATCTCAAATGGTCTTCACATGGTAGACCGCTATTGATGATCTTTATTGCTCTATCAAATTCCCGCCGGAGTATAATTTCGTGGGTCTCTTCTCACGTGTCTTTCAAGAATAACACAAACGCAGATTCTTAAAGTATGACTTATATGAAAAAATCTATCAGAAGCAGTGGCAGTATCATAACAGTGTGCTCACCTTAATCAAGTTTAAGATGATGATAGGATTTCCATATCGCCTCCTAAGATTGTCAAAATGAAGCCTGGTAGCTTCATAATTTTTGTCCTTTTCATGCACTGCAACAAGCAAAAAAAAAATACCAAATGTTTGAATAGTATTTTGCACATTGAATAAGGATTCCAATGCTTACATAATTTTGTCCTTTTCATGCACTGCAACAAAAAAATATCAAATGATTGAATATTATTTGATGCATTGAATAAGGATTCCAATGCGCATATATGATATCAGGCTTAAGATTCAGCTTTGATGTCTCCTGGGACCAGAATAGCGAATTGAACCCCTGTTCTGCACAACAGAGCTTATTTGCCATGGTCCAAGCATGTCTTCATAAACAATTTGCTCAGTCTCAACATCATTTGCTACTCTGCCCTCCCTCATTCACACCCCTTTTTAGATACCTGTATGAAAATATCAGAAAAAGAAAAATGCAGCATATCAATCCTAAGTCCTAAACCACAGCAAAAATGATAGAAAGGAGTATACATTACTAAGAGTTTGCAAAGTGTCAACCTGGTGCCAGCATAATGCCTTGAGCGCCTAGCAATGAGCGCCAGCATAATATCCTTCCCACATATCGCAAGTTTATCCTTGACATGACATAAATGAAATAAGAATACTATTCTAAAATGATTATATGAATAAACAGAAGTAGTGAATATTTAAGACCAACAGAGGAGTTAGATGGCAAATTGTAAGGTAAGATCAAGCTTCTAAGTATACTACACAAAAAGGATATTATGTTAGATTTTTTTTCAGATTAAGTCATTTTGTCAAAGAAAGAAGCAGCATGAGTAGTCACCATTACGTAGTGCAAAATAAATCAGGAAGACATTTATAACTTGCTATTGCTAGTACATTAATATTCGACAGCCTTATCATTTCCATAATATTTCATCATGATTTTACACAGTATATACTGAAAAACACTACTATTCCTATGACAAAAAGAAAAAGGAAAAAGGATTCTTACTTGTCTAGCACAAGCAAATAGAACATAAATTTTTATATTAGTGAAGAGCAAAGCAGGTGAAGATAATGAACATGGTGTAAAAAGAAAGGAGTGGGAATGTAGGATACATCTTTTTGGATGCTATCTATCATATTTCACAGATCCTATTAAACGATATAACAGGACAAAGGATACAAGTTTCATGTGTACCTGCTTAAAAACCATAGACTAATGCAACAGTCCAGAGTGTAGTTTTCTAGAATGTCACGAATCCCTCGAGTTAGAACTCATTCCAGACGAACATTGTGTCATATAGTTCCCATCCTTCTTGTGGATCACTAAAAGTTCTTCTGGAGACTTCTCATTATTTGATATGAGTGGCTAAAAAAAGAAGTCTTTTCTAAGATCAATTGTCTGCAAGAGCTTTTGTACCTGCATGATTAGTGATTAGTGAAGCTTGGCTTATGATGAACATGCAGTGGTGCAACTGTTTACCATGTAACTGTGCTAGCTATGCTCCTGAATCTTTCTAAGAAAAAAAAGACAGAATATTTTATTAAATAGTTAGAAAATATTCAATCTAACTATGAGCCGTATGATAATATGAAGGATAGGATGTTGACAATATAAACATGCATGCAGTCATGCAACACACCTGTTCTCATCCTTGGAATTAATTAACTTTGGCCTTGTCTTGGAATTAGATAACTCAATCATCGCAGTCTTAGTAACTTGGTACACCGGATGACCAAATATATCCCCAATCTTTCTCTGCTCAGTAATAATTAACATGTAATAGGGGCCCAAGGAACTTAATGAAACCTGTAAAAAAACATATTGTTGATTCATATTTGGGGAATATCTTACTGACATTGCATCAAATTATGATGAGAGTAAGATGGGATAGCTTACCGATGATTCCAAAACAGTTGGTGACAAATTTGACTCCACCAGTAGACCTGTGTTCTTCATCTAGATTTTTAGAAGATCAAGGTAGTCACTCTGTGAGTGTACAGTAGAATCCTCATCTACATTGAGCTCTGATGGTTCCATTCTATCAATCTTGAGTAATCTCCATATCGCCTTGTTAGTGTTAGTTCCAAGAATATAATATTTCTGCCAAAAAAAAAAAACATCCATCATTAAATTATCATAAAACAAACCATGACACGATCTAGGTACTCAATGTCACTTTCACCCTTCAGTAAATGTCGCATTGCTACAGTTAAGAAGCAAGATTCAGGTGGCACCAATAGCCACAAATAATTCAGGTGGTGCCATATATGTACTGGGTCACAGTTCACCATTAAAAAAACATCATGATCAGGTTACACAAAAACCAGACCCAGCATTTCTCACCTATCCTAGCTTAACAATAAATATCAAAGTCAAGCTCACTCACTGCCTTCCTCTGTTTCAAAAATTTCCATTTTCCATCTTTCCACAAAACTATAATTTCACCTATAGCCCATCATTGTCCCAAAACCTCAGTTTAACAAAAGCTCCAATCTATTCAAGTAACCTTTCATATTGGCAATATCCTGTCAGATCCTCTTCATGTGACGACAGAAATTCACTCCAACTTTTGCATTTGCTATATCCAATCAACTAACTATTGCATGAACAAAAGGTTCTTGAATTCTCTATGTTCTCACAGACAGAATGGTCAAAGGACGCCATTCTCGAATTTTCACTTTTTATGACTTACAAAATTGTCATATGCGTATACCAATCCAACTTCTAAATTCTAGTCCCCAAGTAAAACACAGGAAAGACATGAAAAACAAGGCTTCGCCTTTGCATATGAGTTTGCAAACACATTTTCTCCGAGGCTTAGGCTTGTACGTACAGAATGCACCCGGATAGAGAGCGCTTCATCAATTACCAGCAAAACAAGAAACATGCCGCCAAGATTAAATCAACCAAACACTAAATAACCAATGAACCAAAACAATAGTGGGATGAAGCACAGGCTAGGTATTGTGTTCAGAACACGGAAAGCTTGTCGCTACACCCTAGTTTAACTGATAATTTGAATGAGCACACAAAGGTATTATCTTTTCGTGACCAAAATCCCAACAATGAACATGAGCAGTGTGTGAAAAAGCACACCTATTTCCTAACCAAAAATAGATGGAGAAAAGCATCGTAGCTACAAAATAAAAGCAGGATTCAATATCTCACAATACTAGCAGTTAAGAGCCCTGAAATCTAATTGTGATATTCAAATCGCGTGCATGCAGATGCCATGAATGGTCGAATGGACAAGGATTCGTAATAATAATTCCTAAATCCACGACGCTGCATGGAATGATCCAAGCACGTAGACCGCATGCTCTGCTCTGTCCCGAGCTAGTTAAAAGACGCCTAGAGCTCAACCGTCCCAGCAGCAGGGCAGCAGGAGGAGCGGGCATGACGAACAACACGATTATTTCATCCGGCAACAAGAGAGACAAACAAACAGCAACACCCGCTCGATGCAGCGGCGCATTGTGATCCGGGGAGCGGGGAGCGAGGAGCTCACCGACTCAGCCTCGTAGAGCTCGAAGCTCTGAAGGCAGCTGCCGTCCGGCCCGCCACCACCGCCGCCATGGCCATGGCCGGCAGAATCATCCCCCGGCGCGTGCCGGCTCAATCTCGCATCCGCCACAGCGGGCAGATCACAGCCCTGCCGCCGCAGCCGCCCGCCGGAACCCCTAAAGTCCGCGCCGCCTGGCTGCTTGAGGTAGAGCATTCCCCGCGCGAACCACGGCCGCGGGCGGGAATCAGAAGCCCGGAACCGGCCCTAACCCAGCGGGCCTGCGGCGACCGGCCGCGAATCCGGGCCTGCCTGGATTCGGGGAGCCTGATCGCGAGCGGCGGAAATGGGGAAATTTCCCCTCTGCCTTCTGAGAAGGAGGAGGAGGAGGAGGACGCTGGCTGGCGTCTGGCGAGGCCGTGAATGATGAGGAGATTGGTTGATTTCGCTTTTTTTTCCCTCTCCCGTGTGCGAAATCCGTGAGGAGGCGTGGAGGTCGGAAGGAGGAGGAGGGAGGGGCGAGCTGGCCTCAGTGAGAGGGAATATATTGGGATCTGTTTTGTTTGCTTTTTTTAGTTTTTTTTCCGTTGTTGTTTTTGTTTTGCTTTTTGTGTTCTTGGAGGTATTTCTGTCCGTTTTCTGTTTGTAAATAGTGATCCTTCTGCGCCACCACAGTACTGCCTTGTCCGGGGTTTTTGATTGATTTTTCCTCAGTTGTTCCGTAGTATTTATGTGTGAACAAAATGATGGAGGGATGGGTGATTGAGGCGACGCGACAGTTGATGACTGTTGCAATTATATCGTCTAAAAATTGACAGGGCATAAGTTCCCATTTCGGTATCTACAGTTTGGCATATGCTGGGGCAATAACGTTTCGTTATTGGTACTGTTTGTTCCTGATGAATCACTGGTTTTTAGTTCAAACCTAGTCAGTTTTGTCAAAACTGCGATCGTTGATAAAACAAAATGGCTAAAATTAGCTGTCACACAGTCCGTGGTCGCCTACTGCTGGTATCTGCATGATTAGTTCCTGATGCTGGTGGTGGTGGTGAGCATATTCTAGAATCCAGATGGGCAAGCATTTGGTGCCGGGAAACGCCTGCTAACGCTGCACCTGCCTCCGCCAATCCTCTCCGCGCGCCAGCGCGACACGTCCGAGACTCCGAACACGCCGGCCGCCGGTCCTGGCTACGGCTACCGGCCTCTCAGCCTCTCAGGCAGCAAGGTTCCTTTCGCCGAGCCGTGAGGCAACGCACAAGAGGAGGGAGCGTACACGCACGCACACTACTATGCTGGCCGGATCGAATATCGCCGCCGGTAGCGCTTTTGTTTGTACGCCACAGCGTGAGTAGACTTCGCACCCGAGTACACACGGCCACGGAGACAGAGGCAGGAAGAAGCCTCGCGACGCGACCGCGCCGCCGGCGACCGGGCGGTCCGCGTGAACCGGTCAGTCTTGCTGAACGATTCCGTCCGGATCGACGAGGCGAATTCTGCTGCTGCGCCGGCCGGCCGCGGCCGAGGGGCGATCCTGATCCCGAGGTGGAGAAAAGAAAAGTTCCTGACGTCGTCGCCGCGTGCGCATGTGCTGCGCCCGCGCGCGCCCCCGAGCCGCGCGAACACGATACGCGACGTCACGACGAGAGGGGTCGGTTGGTTAGCTTCGGAGGATAGCGCGCGACGGCAGGTGGTGGTGGTGCGCGAGTTGACTGCGTGCGAGAGCCGAGAGCGAGCGCGGGAGCGACGTGGAGCGGGCTGGACTGGGCCCGGGCCGGCCGGGCCGCCAGAGCCCGACAATGATTGGGGACAGGGGCGGAAAGGGCTGCCGCCGATGCGCTTTGCGCGCGCGCGCCACGCACGCACGCCACAGCTTCTCGGCGACGACGTCGTCGTTCTTTTGAGCCTTCCTATCTTACCGGCGATGCACGGCGTCGCTGCCACGTCCTGATGGCGGTGTCCACGCCAAAACCGACAGCAGCAAGCGAGTGGGTGTGTGGTGCTCGGACGGAAATGCCCCTCATCTGCTACGGACACTACTACTAGTAGATCGATCTGCTTGGTTCAGTTCAGAGTCTGATTACCTTTCTGTCAGCCGCGCGAGAGCTTATTCCGTATTCTGAGCATGTCGAGCATATCCACATCTTTTTCGGTTCTTTTTCCTGCGCGTGAAGTGATCGTGGTTCATAGCGCGAGCGAGGCGGGTCAAGACCTGCTGGGGCATGTGTGCATTGGATACGGCGGCGGCAGAATGGAGTTGCCTGCCAAGCGTACCAACAGCTGTGCCAGTATGCCCACGCACTATTAACAACGACGTGTCCACAAGGCCACGTTCCTATGAATCCTACCCTCCTCGGCTCCCTCCCATGAGGCCATAAATCCTTTGGTGACGCCTGGCGGCAAAAGAAAAGGTGCATATAAAGACGTTATCTAACATATATATAAAGGAATCATCTGGATTATGGCGGTTCAGATAATTGTAAAGTTCCTCTACTACGATGGATTTATTGGGATAGAGTTGAAGTGGTATTTAGCACTAGTATATTTGAAGATTATTGGGATACAGTTGAAGTGGTAATTAGCATTAGTATATTTGAAGATTATTGGGATAGAGCTGAAGTGGTAATTAGCATTAGTATTTTGAACTGATTTGGTATAATACTTCCGTCCAAGCAATCATCTCTAAGTCAGCCTCTTATCTATATCTGATTTATTTTCAACTGGGCTAGTTCAGCG